>MU827778.1:5743226-5908226 GCA_029204205.1 Desmophyllum pertusum | reverse complement strand
GATATATTCTCAGCATGTTTCTCCTTGATTTAGTTTGGTTTTTTACATTATTTATTTATTCGCTGATATTGCCGACATGCACTGGCTCAACTTAATATCGCTGCCTTTAATTCTGAACAGTTTTCTCGGTATGATGGCTCACTTTTAGCGCTCGTCACCTACACAGTATGAAACTGATTGCTGTAACATTTCACACGCAAACACGAAAACAAAATTAAAGCAAAATTCAAATAACACAAGAGTTTAGATCCCATTTAAATTTCAGAAGATTTTTGAGTTTGCGCAAATGCATGAATTTTGCTCGGAAGTAAAACCATGTATAATAGAAAAACAAAACGAAGTAATGAAACAAATGAATCAGCTGTCTATCTGTATATGCCTTGACGTGCTTCGCATATTTTAAATAAATGATCACTTTTTCCTATATTTTAAATATATATTTCATCACCTACTTTGAATGCTAATCCAGCAAAAATTAGCTTCAATTCGCCAGAAGCCGCTTAAATCCAGTTAAATTCTCGACATCGGTTAATAAAGATTGCATCTGGGGTTTCAAATTAACTGAAAAACAACCACTTGCTTTGACAAATTAAACTCGAGATTTCCATTCTTTTTGACGTGATAGATAGCTCTTCAAACTCTTTGCATTTCTTTTCTTCATTAAAATTTAACACTGACGGTGGTCTTGTCAATTCAACGCCGCCGCTATAAAGCCTACTGTTTATTTGTAGCACTCAGCTTGTCCGCTTCTCTGCCAGCTGGTTGATAGCTTAGAGATTTAGAGCCCGCAAGCCCAGTTCTAACCTGCTTCGTGTTTCAGTCGTAGCCATATGATTCGCAAAGCACGCAAAACCTGAGTCGATATCGTGTGGTAGATTTTCAAGCAGTATCACTGAGCTATGGTTAATAGTTTAGACGGATTTAGAGCCCACAAGCCCGGTACCTGTTTCTTGTTTCAGTCGTAACCATGTGATTCGCGATCGCAAAGCACGCAAAACCTGCGTCGATATCGTTTGGCAAATTTTCAAGCACTATCACGGAGCTATGGTTGTGTTCTAAACTAAAATACAACGGTGAGTGAAGAACCATTCATTTAACACTCAATAGACTTTATATTTATATTTACGGTGTCAATATGATAGATCTGAAATTATTTAGGTCGCTATTTCACAGTATTAATCAGTATAATAATTAGAGCAGAACGTGCGTTAAATACAAAAAAATAAATTAAATAGTATTCTATAGGAAAACCTATTATCTGAAGAGGGAATTCCGCGTTAAATTTCGCGTGAAAAAAAACTATACCCTCGAAATTTCACGTTGGATTCACGAGTCGGGTAATGAATTTTCCCCGAATCGCATTGCCTTTTATAAAATGAAAAGGGTAGCTCTGTGAAAATCTCAACAGCGCTCGAGAAAGCCATTCCACGTCAACTGTCAGGGATGTCTGAAGCAAGTGAATAAGAATCAAGGTAAGATCTCAAACTTTATTTAAACCTTAGTGGTTGTGGCAAGCCTTCATTTTTTGCACAAATGCCTCGCTTTCATGCTCACCTTGCAATACTTCGAATCGATAACCAATCAGAGTGCGAGAATTCTCTGAGCTATGCGATTCTAAAATAAACTCGGAAAAAACTGATACCTTTTAAAAATAAATAAACCTTTTGAAGGATATTTGCATAACGATACAATTAACCACGGAAGCAAGACAGATTTCATTTTCGAGCAAAACATTCTGATTTTCTCGAGCTTCTTGAAAACTGTTTTAGCATTAAGGTTTAAAATAGAGAAGACATGCATAGCTCTTTAGGTGACAGAAAAAATGTACTCAACTGATTCCAAAATGTACATTTTAATATCCCATTGTTGTTTTGGAATGATTTTGTATCGATTTATGCTTTTTAAAAACGTCATGAGGAAATATTGAAATCCAAGATGGTGACATATCATATCTCCTGGTCCAGTATAGTAGCAACTGATACAATCGAGGACTGAGAGGAGTCTGATGTTGTCAATTGTAAATCAAAGGTATTTAAAACTGGTGTAACCGATTCCCAAGACTCCGGTTTGTAGGCTAATATGCAGTGAAATTGACAATGGTTCAGTCATTTGCTACAGTCAAACAACACGAACATGGTTTCCTTAATTCACAATCACAGCGTTAGAAGCTGTTAGACAAAATGTTTATACAGTTATTCACTGCACATGCAGATAAGATCGTGTGATAAGCAGAAAATCACGGCTGTATAGATATAAGCACCAGGGTTGGTATTTTACGCGGGTATTATGTAGTACACAGAATGACATTTCAGGCTAGTAATTCCGTGACACGCACTTAGGTAGGCATGCTCTGCTTTAATTAGACCTGCAGCCGGGCGAGTAGTTCAGGAAGTTTTGAAGCTTCGTGAATATGATCGATAATTATATTTACTATCCTATCTTCTACGTACTGCGTTTGATAAATGTTTTTAAAAAGTTGTTTTTAGTTGTATCTTTTTCTAAACAAATATTTTTAAAATATTGTATAATATAAATCCTCACTGATTACTTTGATGAAGGAAAAACAGCTTGAATCACTACGACCTATGTGAGCACTTTTTTTGGTTTTCCATCAATGCACGACAATGGGTCTACAAGAACAGACGGCCTCCTGCATGAAAACACAACAGGAAAAGAACCCAGACTATGAGCGCCTTACATTTGAACAAAAAATGTCTAGAAGGGAGAGCATATGAAACCAAAATGTTTGGTCAGGAATTTTCAAAAATGTTGATATATCTCTCGCGAGGTATGTATCTTTTTTACCGAAAATCTAAAACGACCGAAACGGCTTACATTGTTCCATTCAAAATTAATAACAGCGATATCGCTAAAATACATGAAAAAAATTTCACCAAAGAACGACACAACAGATCACATTTCAGTTAAAATGTTTTATATTGAATACCTTATAAAAGCTAAAATAAAAAAAATTATTCAGCATCTCAACGTCTTTACGAAGGCTTTTTTTTTATTTCGGTTGGTTCGTGTGAACAGAACGCGTATTAAGTATATAGGATGACGGTTTTTATTTCCCAAATATTCACTTTCATTTAGCATTGGAAATTCGGGAATTCTTGGTCGAATTGAAAGCACCTTGAGACAGCAGACTTTCTTTTTATTGTTCACTAATTTATCACAAAAGGTTTTTCCGGTTTATATCGTATACAAAAGCTAACACCTAAAACATATTTAGCAACTATTCAAAACATATTAAATCTATTTGAAAACACTGATCACAAAGTGGATGGACGTCATGCAGTTTTTGTTTGCCATGTTTATCAGTGCGACAACCTCCATGCAGCCAAAACAAATCACTTTGTCAGAAAACATTTGAAAAGTAATTTCCTTTCCTCTCACAAGACCTGCGTCGATATCGTCTGGTAAATTTTCAAGCAGTATCACTGAGCTATGGTTGATAGTTTAGAGATTTAGAGCCCACAAGCCCGGTACCTGTTTCGTGTTTCAGTCGTAGCCATGTGATTCGCAAGCACACAAAACCTGCGTCGATATCGTGTGGTAAATTTTCAAGCAGGGTTGTGTTCTAAACTAAAATACAACGGTGATTGAAGAACCATTCATTTAACACTCAAAGGACATTATATTTATATTTACGGTGTCAATATGATAGATCTGAAATTATTTCGATCGCTATTTCACAGTATTAATCTATAATAATTAGAGCTGAAAGTGTGTTAAAAACAAAAAATATATTAAATAGTATTCTATAGGAAAACCTATTATCTGAAGAGGGAATTCACGTTAAATTTCGCGTGAAAAAAAAGATATCCCTCGAATCGCTTCACCATTCTGGTTTTCAATTGGAATTTCACGGTGAATTCACGAGTCAGGTAATGAATTTCTCCCGAATCGCATTTCCCTTTATAAAATGAACAGGGCAGCTCTGTGAAAATCTCAACAGCGCTCGAGAAAGCCATTCCACGTCGACTGTCAGAAATGTCTGAAGCAAGTGAATAAGAATCAAGGGTAAGAGCTGATACCTTTAAATAGATAACCCTTTTCAAGGATAACTTTATATTTGCATAACGATATAATTGAACATGGAAGCAAGATAAATTTCATTTTCGGGCAAAACATGCAAAACATTCTGTTTTTCTCGAGCTTCTTAAAAACTGTTTTAGCATAAAGGTTTAAAATAGAGAAGGCATGCATAGCTCTTTAGGTGACAGATAAAATGTACTAAACTGATTCCAAAATGTACATTTTAATATCCCATTATTGTTTTGGAATAATTTTGTATCAATTTATGCTTTTTTCTAACGTCATGAGGAAATATTGAAATCCAAGATGGCGGCATGTCTCCTGGCCCAGTATAGTAGAAAATGATACAATCGAGGACTGAGAGGAGACTGATGCTGTCAATTGTAAATCCAAGATATTTCAAACTGGTGTAACCGATTCCCAAGACTCCGGTTTGTAGGCTAATATGCAGTGAAATTGACAATGGTTCAGTCATTTGCTACAGTCAAACAACACGAACATGGTTTCCTTAATTCACAATCACAGCGTTAGAAGCTGTTAGACAAAACGTTTATACAATTATTCACTGCACATGCAGATAAGACCGTGTGATAAGCAGAAAATACTGTATAGATATAATCACCAGGGTTGGTATTTTGCGCGGGTATATAATAATGTAGTCCTCGGAATGAGATTTCAGGCTAGTAATTCCGTGACACGCACTTAGGTAGGCATGCTCCGCATTTGCTTTAATTAGACCTGCAGGCGGGCGAGTAGTTTTAAACAACAGGAAGTAAGATCTTCTGCGTACTGCGTTTGATAAATGTTTTTAAAAAGTTGTTTTTAGTTGTATCTTTTTCTAAACAAATATTTTTAAAATATTGTATAATATAAATCCTCACTGATTACTGTGATGAAGGAAAAAACAGCTTGAATCACTACGACCTATGTGAGCACTTTTTTGGTTTTCCATCAATGCACGACAATGGGTCTACGAAAACAGACGGCCTCCTGCATGAAAACACAACAGGCAAAGAACCCAGACTATGAGCGCCTTACATTCGAACAAAAAATGCCTAGAAGGGAGAGCATATGAAACCAAAATGTTTGGTCAGGAATTTTCAAAAATTTGGATATATCTTGCGAGGTATGTATCTTTTTTCTCCAAAATCTAAAACAACCGAAACGGCTTGCATTGTTCCATTCAAAATTAATAACAGCGATATCGCTAAAATACATGAAAAACATTTTACCAAAGAACGACACAACAGACCACATTTCAGTTAAAATGTTTTATATTTAATACCTTACAAAAGCTAAAATCAAAAATTTATTCAGCATTTCAACGTCTTTACGAAGGTTTTTTATTTTATTTCGGTTGGTTCGTGTGAACAGAACGCGTATTGTATAGGATGACGGGTTTTTTTTTCAAAATATTCACTTTCATTCAGCATTGGAAATTCGGGAATTCTTGGTCGAATTGAAAGCACCTTGAGACAGCAATCTTTCTTTTTATTGTTCACTAATTTATCACAAAAGGTTTGTCCGGTTTATATCGTATACAAAAGCTAACACCTAAAACATATTTAGCAACTATTCAAAACATATTAAAACTATTTGAAAACACTGATCACAAAGTGGATGGACGTCATGCAGTTTTTGTTTGCCATGTTTATCAGTGCGACCACCTCCATTCAGCCAAAACAAATCACTTTGTCAGAAAACATTTGAAAAGTAATTTCCTTTCATCTCACAAGACCTGCGTCGATATCGTGTGGTAAATTTTCAAGCAGTATCACTGAGCTATGGTTGATAGTTTAGAGATTTAGAGCCCACAAGCCGGTACCTGTTTCGTGTTTCAGTCGTAGCCATGTGATTCGCAAAGCACACAAAACCTGCGTCGATATCGTGTGGTAAATTTTCAAGCAGGGTTGTGTTCTAAACTAAAATACAACGGTGATTGAAGAACCATTCATTTAAGACGAAATCCATTAGAAAATCGAGTAATCTTTATGGCCAGTGGACAAAAATCTTGTACTACGACGCCATACGCTTTCACGCTTAAACTAGACATTCATGAGCCATACCTTAACGGTATTTACCAAATAATATAACTCCACAATCCTTAAATTGCTTTCCGCCTTGAGTTTCCTCCCGTGAATGGGTAAGGTCATAAGAGGTGGCAGCCATGTTTCCAGAAACATGGCTGCCACTTCTTATGACTCAACTCATTCACGGGAGGAAACTCAAGGCGGAAAGCAATTTAAGGATTGTGGAGTTATATTATTTGGTAAATACCGTTAAGGTATGGCTCATGAATGTCTAGTTTAAGCGTGAAAGCGTATGGCGTCGTAGTACAAGATTTTTGTCCACTGGCCATAAAGATTACTCGATTTTCTAATGGATTTCGTCTTAACACTCAAAGGACATTATATTTATATTTACGGTGTCAATATGATAGATCTGAAATTATTTCGATCGCTATTTCACAGTATTAATCTATAATAATTAGAGCTGAAAGTGTGTTGAAAACAAAAAATATATTAAATAGTATTCTATAGGAAAACCTATTATCTGAAGAGGGAATTCACGTTAAATTTCGCGCGAAAAAAAAGATATCCCTCGAATCGCTTCACCATTCTGGTTTTCAATTGGAATTTCACGGTGAATTCACGAGTCAGGTAATGAATTTCTCCCGAATCGCATTTCCCTTTATAAAATGAACAGGGCAGCTCTGTGAAAATCTCAACAGCGCTCGAGAAAGCCATTCCACGTCGACTGTCAGAAATGTCTGAAGCAAGTAAATAAGAATCAAGGGTAAGAGCTGATACCTTTAAATAGATAACCCTTTTCAAGGATAACTTTATATTTGCATAACGATATAATTGAACATGGAAGCAAGATAAATTTCATTTTCGGGCAAAACATGCAAAACATTCTGTTTTTCTCGAGCTTCTTAAAACTGTTTTAGCATAAAGGTTTAAAATAGAGAAGGCATGCATAGCTCTTTAGGTGACAGATAAAATGTACTAAACTGATTCCAAAATGTACATTTTAATATCCCATTATTGTTTTGGAATAATTTTGTATCAATTTATGCTTTTTTCTAACGTCATGAGGAAATATTGAAATCCAAGATGGCGGCATGTCTCCTGGCCCAGTATAGTAGAAAATGATACAATCAAGGACTGAGAGGAGACTGATGCTGTCAATTGTAAATCCAAGATATTTCAAACTGGTGTAACCGATTCCCAAGACTCCGGTTTGTAGGCTAATATGCAGTGAAATTGACAATGGTTCAGTCATTTGCTACAGTCAAACAACACGAACATGGTTTCCTTAATTCACAATCACAGCGTTAGAAGCTGTTAGACAAAACGTTTATACAATTATTCACTGCACATGCAGATAAGACCGTGTGATAAGCAGAAAATACTGTATAGATATAATCACCAGGGTTGGTATTTTGCGCGGGTATATAATAATGTAGTCCTCGGAATGAGATTTCAGGCTAGTAATTCCGTGACACGCACTTAGGTAGGCATGCTCCGCATTTGCTTTAATTAGACCTGCAGGCGGGCGAGTAGTTTTAAACAACAGGAAGTAAGATCTTCTGCGTACTGCGTTTGATAAATGTTTTTAAAAAGTTGTTTTTAGTTGTATCTTTTTCTAAACAAATATTTTTAAAATATTGTATAATATAAATCCTCACTGATTACAGTGATGAAGGAAAAAACAGCTTGAATCACTACGACCTATGTGAGCACTTTTTTGGTTTTCCATCAATGCACGACAATGGGTCTACGAAAACAGACGGCCTCCTGCATGAAAACACAACAGGCAAAGAACCCAGACTATAAGCGCCTTACATTCGAACAAAAAATGCCTAGAAGGGAGAGCATATGAAACCAAAATGTTTGGTCAGGAATTTTCAAAAATTTGGATATATCTTGCGAGGTATGTATCTTTTTTCTCCAAAATCTAAAACAACCGAAACGGCTTGCATTGTTCCATTCAAAATTAAGAACAGCGATATCGCTAAAATACATGAAAAACATTTTACCAAAGAACGACACAACAGACCACATTTCAGTTAAAATGTTTTATATTTAATACCTTACAAAAGCTAAAATCAAAAATTTATTCAGCATTTCAACGTCTTTACGAAGGTTTTTTATTTTATTTCGGTTGGTTCGTGTGAACAGAACGCGTATTGTATAGGATGACGGGTTTTTTTTTCAAAATATTCACTTTCATTCAGCATTGGAAATTCGGGAATTCTTGGTCGAATTGAAAGCACCTTGAGACAGCAATCTTTCTTTTTATTGTTCACTAATTTATCACAAAAGGTTTGTCCGGTTTATATCGTATACAAAAGCTAACACCTAAAACATATTTAGCAACTATTCAAAACATATTAAAACTATTTGAAAACACTGATCACAAAGTGGATGGACGTCATGCAGTTTTTGTTTGCCATGTTTATCAGTGCGACCACCTCCATTCAGCCAAAACAAATCACTTTGTCAGAAAACATTTGAAAAGTAATTTCCTTTGCTCTCACACGTCGGCTATAAAAACGGAACTATTCTGCCACGACTGCTATTCAAGCAAAGTATCGCCCTAACATTAAGGTAGATCTCTTGGCGTATGCAATTGTCTTTACAAACTCTGGAAATTCCGGCCTTGCTGGACATAGACACCCTGGCTCGTTAAAATGGGGAATGTTGTCGGAATTAAGAGCTGCATATAGCGAGAGCATTGATCGTGCGAATACACAATCAGCTCACATTTCAAAACAGCCTTTGTGATCTGTCTCAGATTGTGGCGTGATTTGCGAAGGCGATTTTGCATTTATAAACATAATTTCTGACTGTATTTTTATTTAAGTGACAGACATTGAAGTGGAACAAAGAGGCATATATATATATTAGAGATAAAAGGGAGTTTGCAATCGTTCAAACCTTGTGTCGTCTTCTTTAAGGGAGTACACTGGAGGAAAGGATCTGAATATCGCAGAAAATACCAAAGAATATACAACGGGTAGGTAAAACATATTTTTCAATTCATAATTTTAATTTTGATCTTTGCAAAAAAAATCAATTAAACGATTTTGATTTAGTGCAATCCACGTCAGGAAGCCTTCATCTACACGTTCTTTTTTATTCTTAAAGAAGAATAAGTGAGTGAAGTTAAAGACATTTCAATCAGTGCCCTGTACATGTAAATTTGAAAATACATAATAAATATTTTGTGAACTATTGCATTTCCTCACGTCTACAAGGACGACAAGTGCGGTGAAAAACACCAAATATCAAATTGAGACAAAAGTTAAAGCTGTATATAAGAACGGTAATAGTGAGGGAAATCGATAAACAAACTGTAAGTTGCTTTTTTCTTCCTTTTTTCAGGCACAAATACGATATAAACTGTGAAAGAGAAAATTGTTTCCGGGATCTCGAATTCAATTTCCATCACGGTTAGAAGATTGTCAGCTGACCTCGTAGTGGATAATATTCTATTGATCAGGTAAACAGACAAAAAGTGATCTATTTTCCACTGTTTTTGATGTTTCTTAGGCCCAGTTCAGACGCCGTACTTCACATGAGCCGAATCGAATTCGAATTTAGGCCGACCCAAATTAATTTAGATCGACTGAATTGATTCAGATGCCGAGCTTAATTCAGCCGAACTTAAATTAATAGGGGAAAATTGCTGTTATATTGAAAAATACATTATAATAATTCATGCATTTGTTTCGGCTCATGTGAAGTTCGGCGTCTGAATCAAAGCCGGTCCATAGCCGTTATTCTCGGCTGAGCCAGGCGGGAAGAACGGCTGAGCCGATCCGAATTCATTCAGCCGTTCCGAATTGATTCAGACGCCGTACCTCACATGAACTTAATTCATCGAATTCGATTCGGCTCATGTGAAGTACGGCGTCTGAACTGGGCCTTAATCTTCTCTGACTGAAATTTGTTCTTTACAGTACTTCGCTGCATGATTTCCTCTCACGTTTTGTTTTCTTTCCTAAACGTTTGCTCTCAGCATGAATGCTTAATAGTGATATGCGTTTAAGGTGTGCAAAGTACATTTTATATTCGCGTTCATTGCGGATCAGGATTGATTTCCTTAGCAAGATTGCTAACCAGCTCTTAGTTATAAGCCGTTATAAGCATTGGTTGAAGACTAGTATTAAGAGAAAAAAGAGATATTTTACTTGAAAAAAAAAAAACACGAATTTAAGATCATTTTAATTAAGAAGAAATCTGTATTTGTCTAGCAGGCATTAAAATCGTTAACTACTCAAATTTAACGAGCCGGATGGCATAAAATGAATTTACATTAATCACTAATGAGTTTAAAAGCGAAGCTGAAGGCCAGATTTTCTGAGCCCCTGCTCAATATTAAAGAAAGGTTTAATGGAGCAGTTTCTCATATTAATTTAATTTAATTATTCATATATAATACACTTCACTTTTCAAGATGAAGTTGATAAAATAAATGGTTTTCAGAAATTACTTTTTAATGAATTATTTTCATTAATTATGTTCTACCACTTTTTCAATCAAAACAAAAGCATAATACAAGATTTGTTATCTTTTTCCCACAAGTTGTATTGAAGCACAATTTTTATGTGTACTCTTTTATTTTCTTAGCGACCTCGTAATCATGACAAACAACTCTTCGCAACCAGTACAGCACCTCAACTCCAGCGCCATGGCAACACCAAGTCACGTGACCACTTCTGAAGTCAAGGGCTGGTGTGCCACGTTTGCTGCGGAAGCTGTCGTTGTGTCGATAGGAAACCTATTCATTATCACAGTCTTCGCCAAAACGCGCGAACTGAGAAATCGGCATTTCTTCCTCATAAACCTAGCAGTGGCTGACTTCCTTGTGGGAGCCTTTGCGGAACCCCTGTTTGTTTACATACTGGGCGGATACTACGACTTGTGGAACTTTAAACACAAAGACATTCTGTTCCCTGTTAGTATGTTCCTTGACATGTTTTCAGGGATTTCTTCCATTGCTTTCCTTGCCGCGATCGCTCTTGAAAGACTTTACGCAACGCTGTATCCAGCCAAGTACAGAGCAACGAAATATAGAGGATACGCTATATTGACGTTTTTACTCTGGGTCATCTCTGCTTCCATTCCAAGTATCAGAATCTATTTAGGAAACGATTATACTTCGTCCTTGTACGTATGGATGCCTTTCGTTTGCCTTCTGTTATTGATCATCGGCTCAGCGTACATTGTTATCTGGGTTAAGGTCCTGTTTTTCACCTCCAAACGCTTGAACCGAGGCCGCGAAAGACGGTTGAACGTAACTGTTACAATTTTGACTCTTGCATCATTATCAGCATGGCTGCCCTTTATAATCGTCAACACAGTGAACATGTTTCGGCCAGTCAGTATTGTAGCAGTGTACTCCACTAAAGTTCTGCATTATGGTAACTCCTTAGTTAACCCTTTCTTGTTTGCTTTAAAAATGCCCAAGTTTAGACAAGCCGCAAAGAACATATTTTGTAACACCCGACGAAACGCAGGCGGGAATCGAGAATCGCAAAAGAGACGAGACATTTCTACGAATAATATGATCAAGAGTTGTGAGTCTTCAAGTACACAAAGCATTCGGCGTAATCTCGAAATCAAATGTACAGCCATTTGACTACTAAGTTATCAACCTCGTCCCCAGGGCCATCTCCGCTTTCAAGATGGCGGGTGGGCGCGAAGAAGACCCTGGCGAACAGCAAGTCTTGTGACCACAAAATTAACCAATCGCAAGCTCGCCGCCATTTTGAAAGAATCAAAATCTCCAATATTTTTGGAGACACGTGACCTGCTGTTCGCCAAGGTCTTCTTCGCGCCGCCATCTTGAACGCCGAGAAGACTCTGGGGACGAGGTTGCTAAGTTATCGAGTTTGTGGACTTTGTTATCCGTGCATAAATTTATTTGCCTTTTAAATACTATAGACTGACAATACAAAAAAATTAAATAGTTTTAAATATGAAACTCTGTACGAACCATTATCATGAATAAATTAAACAATATCATAGCATTTTGCTTGACTATAGCAGATGTGAGTTCATTCAGGACAATATTAATAACCCTATTCTATCTTGTATTTGGGAGGGGGAAGGTAGAAAATGCCCGCTCCGCTGATTTCACACTTATCAAACGTTTCCTAACATTTATCGGGAACATGTATTTTGGTTGGCCAAATGTTTGCTCACATGACTTGATGTTTCCATGGCAACCACAATTTGGAGTTTTTCCGGTTTAACTTTGGTTTTAAAATACGTTTAAATGATATTTTGTGAAGTTAAGTTTTAACATTTTAATATTATTTTCAACTTTTTACAATCAATTTTGACGATTTTCTGACACTTTTGAAACAAAGATGGCGGATCCTGAAATTGATAACGTCCTTTTGATATGAGTCGACGTCATAATCGTCATATTTCGAGCCAATAACTGAGGGGATTATTATAGTAAATTAGACTGCAAAACAGTCTCTTTTTTCTCTCGTCTTTTTTTTTTTCGAGGAATGAATTAATTAATTTTCATGATCGTTCAAGATCCTTTTCGGGTCGCCGCGTTTTGCCCAACGAACTCGCGCCTAAAATACGACCGTTATTGCAGTCTATCGTCGTGGGTGATTTAATTCCCTGACAATGTAAAATGATCGACTTGATTCTGGGTTGTATGGGAGATTATTACACGACTAAGACAGTTGAGAGGGCCGATAACCAAAATCGGCCAATCAGAATGCTTTATTGCCGGTCCAATATTTAGTATCGGACCAGCTAAAGATTCATACATTGTTATGGCTTAATTCCACAGCTATTTTTTAAGCATAAAGTCGCGTAATAAATCTCTTATTAACCAAGCTTGCTCGGGACCGTATTGGGAGAATATCAGCCCTCGGTCTTTTCTGTACGGATCGAGCGCAAGACCTAGGGCCGATATTCTACCAGTACGGCCCACGCACTTGGTTAATAAGATATATGTAAATAATGATGACATGATGGGGAAATTTTTATGTTTCTTTATACTAAAACCGAGATATAAATGAAACTGAATGAGATACTCGCTTCTCCTTCGACAGTTGACAGTAAAAGTTAACTTAATTTTGCCAATTTGACACTTTCAGCTTAATCCTGATTTTAAAATAAAGTTGATTATTATTATTATTATCCTATCGAGACACGCTGATAACACTTAAAGATCCAGGATTATCTAACTGCGCACAATGCACTGACTAGTGGAGGATTTAAAAGATTACTGACTCAAAGTTGATTAGGAGAGTTAATCATGCTTAACTCGAGCATATATCAGATTTGCTTGTTCATGAAAACAAAATTCTCACGTTTGGAACAAAAACATAACTTTATTACATGAGAACTGCATAATATGGCACAATATATATCTATATATGACGGTAATGTGCTCCATTATCGTATTTATTAACTAACTTGCGATCGGGCTAATTTTTTCGCGCTCTTCAATTATTTATATTATCGGCGTAGGTCACTCGAAGACTGGAATAAAACGTTTGTCGTCGCTCAGTCGGAAAAATGGCTAAATAGGATCTCCAAGTAAACGATTGACTAGCTCCTCTTGAAGCACGGGCTTATTGCACAATATTCTATGATCAAAATGCTCCGTCGCGTCCCTACAATAACACTCTGTCCTAGCTCTTCTCCTAGTGGTTTGGCCGTGTAGTCGGCCGAGTGGAGGTACGGGGTGAATTACCGACAAAACGAAAATCCCGAGCGAATTATGAACCACAGGCTCCCGGTTAGCGATATTAGCCAGATCACTGGTTAAACTTAAAGGAGCTACGTCACGGATGGCGCATCTTGAAAAAATTGGGCCAATTTTTTCAAGTTCGTCGTTCGTAATCCGTCTTAATCTTCTCCATCCTCAACCATCCTTGTTCCTGTTTGGTTTCTTATTACCTCTTTGGTGTTTTTCTACCTTAGTAAACTATTATTTTGAGGCTTTCTTTAATTTAAAGGTGATTTTGCACTTCGCAAAAATAACTTAAAATATCGTGACATAGCTCCTACAGTGCTACAAAACAAAATATCAAAGTCTATATCGAAAGCTTATGACTTTTTACATTGTGTAATTATATAATAATATGCAAATCAATTTCAAAAATCAAAATCAGATTTATATTAACATATCTACTGTTGTACGTTTTCGGATCCAAGTAGGTAACTAAAAAATACCATTTTGTTTTTTTCCTATTCAAATTAATCCTTTTGTTTAAAAATATATACATCACACGTCCATGGCTTACATCTATGAGATAGCGCGGCTTGTAGTTTGCATCCAAATCTGATAACGAATTAGTGACAGATTAATGCCTTAGGCGGACTTGTTACCATGATGTTTGAAGGCTAGCGCGCTTTGCAAGAGGGGTAAAGCTTTTTTCTTAAGAGTTGCTCGATTCTTGTTATGCTCAAACGAAGCGAAGGAATGCTTGAGTAATTCAGCTTTGTTCGGACCACCTGGATGCGTAGTTTCCTGAGTTTGCAAAAATGATTGAAAACCAACGCCATTTGAATCCGATTGTTTTGTAGCGCTCCTCTGAAAATAACTGTACTCATTGAAAACGTGGTCTTCAGGATGCGAAGGAATGCTCTTTCTTGGAACCCAGTGCGTCGAGTAACGTCTCCTTGAAGCAAAATCAATTGGCGGCAATTCCTTTTTGTTGGCGCGTACAGTATTCTGTAGCCACCTAGCCCCGCTCCGTTCAGATAAACTGTCCAAATGCTTGGTGTTTTCCAGCGAATCTATTTTAGATTCTTTATTTAGAGCATACAGATCCGTTGCAATGTCGTACAATCCTAACTTTTTCTGATTCCGCGAGTATTTGTCTTTATTATGAGGCAGATTTCGTAGCAGTGGCCAATTTCCCTTGCGCACAGAAGATCGCTTATTCCTGTTCAGCGAAACTTCCATTCCGGAGCTATGACTGTCTTGAGTAAAAACATGCGCTTTCCAAACCGTCGCAGATCTCGTCATAGCTCCGAATTCTTTGAACCTTCCCCGAGCTTTGGGTATTCTTTTCTGTAGTATTTTTAACTCTGAAGTCTCTATTGTTTGCCTTTGTTTGATTCCTTATCAGATGTTTTTCCTTGCCTGGAACTGGGTATTAGTTTCTCGTCCGTACTTGATTTCCGTTCGTTACTGCCAAATGATTTCACCTTTTTGGATTCTGTGCGAAGCTCTTCAGTACTGTAGTTTTCATGTTCTTCACCGTGTTGTTGAGTAGCTACATTTTGATTAGCTCTATTCTCGAGGCGTTTAATCTCCTTTTTCGTTTCATCAAGACAATTCGCGTTGACGAGACGATCGCCAACTTTACTGTCTTCCACAACAGGAAACATAAACTCACTTTCATCGTCCACAGAAAGTTGATTAACAGCAAAATCTAAAAAATCTGGGCCATCTCCCAGCGCTACCGAACAAGACGACGCTCGACCACTTAGCATGGCTAAACAAAACGAGTCACTCTCCAAAAGTCGATATAAACACTGTACCTTGTCTTTTGTGCTGAGAGCAAATGAAATCAACGACGAACATGATTATTTTAATTCACACCTGGTTAAGTTATGAAGTTACCATTGGAAACGAGTTGATTCTCACGATAACATCCCAGGATCTAATTGTTTTAGTAACAGATGAACATAAAAGAAGACCAATATAGAACACTATACACTATAGTCAACATGACAAATGGCCTTTATCAGTGAGTTGTAGTTGTTCCATTAGTTAAAGTGGTTTGGGTTGCTTTCGAGTCCGTTTTAACTCATTTTAATTCACGAGAAAACAAGATATTACTGACTTTAAGAAGTCAAAACAAATTTAAATGTTTATACTCAAATATTTCCCCCTTCTACGCTATATGAAGAATAGTTGGTAATTACAAATATCAAAGAGATCCGAAGAATCTTTTAGATCATTACAAACTCCATTTTAATCTTCCGTTGTCCATTATTACCTTCAATGACGCCGCTATCAAACGAGGTTGTACATTAATGTTATTTTCCCATCATTTCGCCGAAGCACCTAACAGTTTTGATCCATATACAACAAGGTAGAGCAGTTTTTAAGAATGAAAGTGCATCGTTAAATTAATTTGTTTTAGAAAATTTAGAAAGAGACCTACAAAGACAATATTATGTTTTGATTTGCTGTAGACATAATGTATCAGAAGCATGTCCTTAAAGGCTTCGAAGAAGATTGCCAAAACTACATGAGGTCTAAAAGCCAAATGGTGTTTACCCAAATTCGCACCACGAGTTTATCATAAACAAATTAGCAATCCTTAAATTAAATAATGGAAAATTATTTTTGAGTTCACCGCGTCAGTGTTACTGGTAGAAAAGTGACATAAAAAACCCGAATAGATTCCGAGGAAGAATTGCTCATTAACTCAGAAAGTAGCGATGTCCACAAAAGCGTTATCTTCACGCAAAGATCTGAATACGTATAATGATCGTTTGTAGCCGGATTTTAAGCCAATCCACTTTCAAGGAACATTTCAAGGAACTTTCAAGGAACATTTTTTTTTAATTGCATGTCGAAAGTCATCCAGAATTGCTTCGGTTTTGCTTTACTACGCTCTGTGATTGGTTTTAAAAACTCGCGCCACCTACTTAACCAATCAGATGCAAAACCGAAACCAATCGCGACTTGGTCACACGCGTTTTCCCGCGCTTGGCGCTGGCTACGTGTATTTGCTTCGAGTTTTTATTGGTTCGTTGTGTTGATTACGTTTGTTTTGATTGGCCATTGTAATTGCTTTGGTTTTACGACACTCAAATGGAATCCGCTCTAATAGAGAGACCAGATAATAGCGCTTGAGCCTGGGGAGATAGAGCCGAGAAAAAAACTGGGCAGAGCTATCAATGCGTTTTTTAAAGAATTGACACTGAACTTTCATTGAAAAAAAAAAGACGTTTAACTCAGAACATTTACCAGTGACATTTACCTTTTCGCGGGGTTTGGAATTCGCAAAATCTGCAAAAATTGGCCGGTAAAAGTTTTGCTATATTCCATCAGTCATGAAAAAAGGTTTAAGCTTCCAGTCCCCAAAATAACAGATCTTCATCTGGCTGTTATATGTCTATTGTCACCACTCTATATTTGTGTTATGGCAAGAAAATGACTAATAGATTAACTTTCTGTGGATTAATTGTCGCGGGTTTAATTTTCACAAATTTTGAACGATACGTGAAAATAACGAAAATAAAACCCACGAGAAAATAAAATACATTATTCAAACACACGTTTAGCGTGACAGCGTAGTTTTGATGTGAATAATTACGCATTATAGTTGAAATTTTTACATTGAGCCACTGACAAGTCGTCAATTCCAGCAGGCAGCTAGGAGCCGATTCCTTTGTCATGTACGTGGCTTCAGCACGTCACCTTCTCTCTCCCATCCGTTAAAATAATGAACTTTATTAAAGTGTCAATAAAAACACATAGTACAATAATTATTAATATACTAATTTGGGAAACTATTTATAACTGATTAAACATTTTAAATTAATTTTATTTAACTAATTAAAATTTACCTATAATACTAATGTTTCTAGTAATCAAAAGGAAGCCCTATAATTTATGTTGAAATTTTAGAAGTTTGCGCGTTTGAGGTGCTGCAGCAAGCTGTCCGAGGTCGGAGGGAAGAATCTCGTTCTTCTGCTTCTTCTGGCAGAACATCAAGTATCTTAATTCATCAACGGTACGTGACGTTTTCTTTGGGCATCGATACAAATCGCAGGCGAAGGATTCGCTTTTGGCAACGGTTATGTCATTCAAGCTTTGCTGTCTTCATTGTAGACCAAGGCTCTCCTGGTGGACTTCACTGCGCTGAGGCACATCCCATGCTTTCTTCTTGCCAATTCCGGCGAAGACGCTGGTGGAATCGCAACCGGTTAGTGTGTGGAAGGGTAGGAGAGCTTGACACATTTCCCGCTCCCCTAATGCCTGAGACACCTCGT
Organism: Desmophyllum pertusum; assembly: GCA_029204205.1. Lineage (NCBI taxonomy): Eukaryota > Metazoa > Cnidaria > Anthozoa > Scleractinia > Caryophylliidae > Desmophyllum > Desmophyllum pertusum. The sequence continues at coordinate 5,890,179 of MU827778.1, read as the reverse complement.
GAACTGGAATAAAACGAAGCCGATATTTAACGCCGGTCTTGAACCATAATTCTTCACAAATGAGCTACGCTGAGAGCAAACATGTCCGTATCTGGAGACTGGATGACAATTCTGCAGCCTGGGCTAGCATCAGCAGCGTACTTCACATGCAGAAGTAACCTTGTGTCTGCTTCTTCATAGTCTGACGTTAAAGTGCTTTCGTCTTCACAGTGACCACTTGTCACATGCACTCACCGCTCCTGCACCATTGTTGAATCCTCCACTAAGAAACAGTTTCTGGTTTGCTGACAGCTGCTGCTTGCTTTCCCAGGTTGCACAGTGATTCTGAGAGGAAGTCGCACAGATTGGTCTTATTCTGTACAACAACAACAACAACAACAAGCTTTATTAATTCTTTGGTTAAGGTACATAGATTTTCACCTCCCGCAAATTAGCAGGGCTATTCGAGGCGGGAGGTGACGAAAAACAAATTATAATAAGGGTAGCTAACAGTAGGGTTTTAGTAATAAATAACAAGAAGAAAATTAGATTAGACCGGAAATAAACTTCCCCCATTGCTTCGACACTGGAGTAGACGGCCCGTTTATCAGTACCTCTAATGCGGTGCTCGTGGGATCCTCTGCGTGTACGCTCCCCGGCTTTGATTGAAGTACTCCAGTATTGATCGAACACGATGTGGACTTCTTTGTAGCTTTCAAGCGGCGCGATGATGACCTTGGAGAACTTGGATGCTAGCTCGCCGAACGTAGTGCTGCCGCCTGATTTCATCATTGAGTGGAAGCTTGCAGCCGTGGGCAAATGTTTACTCCATGAGTGTTTTCCATGAGTGTGGCGAGGGCACTCGTTTGTCTTTCTCAAGCTACCATCTTGATGTGCAATAGCGAACAGCACAGGAGACAGCTCGTAGCGAAAGACTTCTTTGAGATTGATCTGTCTGACGTTAGCAGCAATTAGGAGTCTACCGAACAAATATCTGTCAACACCAACCGTGATTAACTTTTCATCAGCTGCTTTTACCTGGACCTTCTTTGTCATGCTTTCGAAAGTTTAGATCTTGAGATTTGGAATGGGATTCCAGAAACTGACCTTATAAGTGATGAGCCATTCCTCAACAAATGCGTTTATCTGCTCACGCCCATTCTCAGTGTTGTTCACCAGACTGTCAGAGACTTCGGTAGGCAAAACAACACCTATCGAGAAGTTGACAAGTGACTCTGAATCGTGTGTGAAAGGATTGGTCATTGCGTCCGTTGTAAAGCAGCTGATAAGCTTCTGGACATCGCTTTCATTTCGTGCAACTCTTTCGGGCGCGGCTTTTTTATGCGTGCCTCGACGATCACTCTCTTGTGTTGCACACATATCTTTCAGGGCTGTCGTCACAGACGCACGTTCATGACTGGTAAGGAACCACCTCTCTAAGGCACCAGGACTTTGGGAAATGTCGATGATTCCTCCTTTGGATTGGAGTCAGCGTTTATAGACTGCTCCAAAGCCATGTCTGTCCACACTTGAGAAAAGGGTTGACTGGTGCGAGAGAAATTCCTGGTGCACTTGAGGATGCTTGGTTTCTAGCTATTTCATGTCTGATATGTATATCGGTAACCAGCGTTCGTAGTTAGGTCTATCCATCGCAAATAAATGCGGTATCATAGCTGCAACACGTGGCAGATGCAATTGCCAGTTTCCAGTTCTTTCAGCTTTAATGAACTGTAACAGCAGCTTCACCATGGAAACATACTCCTCCCAGAAAACGAACATCCTAGACTTTGCCCTTGATTAATTCATAAACACCTGGAACTCTGACAAAAGCTCTTCTGTTTCACGTTGCAGTTCCTCTACACTTGTCAGCACGCCGGTGTTCGTTGCTACAGTACGTCTACATGTCTCCACCCTTGTCTTTAGTGCATCTTCAGTAATCCGACGCTGTTGCATTGGAATTCTCAGTGCAGCAGCATGACGTCTTTAACAGATATCTGACTCGAATAGATTACTTCAGGCTTACTCTTGTCTGGATGTTGATGAAACACAATCGTGTTTCCAAAGTGCTTCTGACGGCGTAGTTTCAGTCGCTGCTTGGAATAGCTTTCTGCATTGACCCCGTTGTCTTCCAAACGTTCACGATATTTGGAAAGAAGATTCGTCATATCATAAGCCCTTACAAATGTAATATCTTCACCTATCTCGGAAGCCATTTCTTTGAAAGCTGTTCCATAACTTGATTCGCTAGTGCGAATACGCACAAAGACGAGAGCAGATATGAGACCGTATTACACGGGTCTCAGTCCCCCTGACCGCGCGCTACGGAAAACACTGTTGAAAGCCTATATTTTAGGAAATATATTATGTCGTATAATAAACAATTTATTCAGCGGAAAGTTGTGTAATACGGCTGGGCATTTTTACTCGTCAGTGTTTATTTTTTCTCGCCTAAAGGCTCGAAAAAATAAAAACTGACTCGTAAAAATACCCAGCCGTATTACACAACTTTCCGCTGAATAACCTCTATTTATTCCTCGTTATTCCTGGATATCGCCATGTATATCAGGGTGTTTTAATAAGGAAATACTGTAATTCACTAATTGGCCTTGGCATAATATTTTTAACCTTGGCCTGCGAACGCAGACGTAATTTCCGTCTCGAGTTATCCCACCGGTGAAACAAGAGCCCGAGAAAACCGGCTGTTCTCGCAGGCTACCCTAACCTGGGATCACGCAAATAGGCAACACGTGATCACGCAAAAACTCATAACGTAAGAAGACATCACGCGATTCAAATACAGCAAACAGGCACCGACTGTGTCAAGAAAAAAAGGAAAAAGAAAAGAAAAATCACGAAATAGATGACGGAGGGCAGAGACAACAGAAACCAAGGGCAATGTAACTTCGCGCCCGCCCACGCGTGGCAATTCCCCAGACAGCTGTAAACACCGATCACGTGATCACGCAACCGTAAACTGCAGGCTTTTGTTATTCAAAGCTTTTGACATAACCATGCCTAAAAGTCTGAATTTTACCTAAAATTAGCCTGCTTGCGTGTTCTCCGCTAGATGATTCATAGCGCCTTGCCTCGCAGGTAGTAAACATGTACTCAATAGTTGAAACAAAAGATCTCCCGCCTATTAAATATATCTACGTAATTGCGGTAACTCACAGGCACTAATTGCGCAAGCATACTGCATCACAAGGCGTAAGAATATTCATATACATGTTCTGCTCTAATACGGTATTGAGTAAAATCGAGGAACTGAAGCAGGAGCTGTATTGACAGTAATATTAAACTTCCCTTTCGCACTGACGATATCGAGACGATAAGAGAAAATATTAAACTATTAAAAAACTTGTTTACAAAATGTCATGTGGTGCCGTTATTTCGTTCGGAAAGTTTTATTATTATTATTCATTTATACGGCTTCCGTTGGCTTTTTCTAGAAAATATACCATCTTAATGAGAAATGACAGAAAATTTTATCGGTTCTTCAGGTTTTCGTCTCATTGAAGATTTATAAGAGTGCACTTAGCGTATCGGTCCTTTGTCGGATTTATTTGACTTATTGAGGGCTGATATGCAAAAATGGTAAACACCGTTTTCGAAATTAGGATATTTTCCAATCGTTTTCATGATTATTTTTCGACAGTTACGTTATTATTGGTCATTATTTCTAAACTGAACTTTTTTAGGCAGAAATTAAATGACAATATATATGTCAAGTACACTGTAGAGGTGTCAATAGGCTTCCGTCGCTAGGCAACTGTCAAAATACCGTTCCATACAAATTCATGTAAATTACACTTTGCCTTTGGTTTGTGCAGCAGTGGCCCGGTTGTTGTGTTGGTTACGATGGAGTTAAATCTAATACGTCAAGTAAAAACAATATGGGCTCCACAAGGCTTGAATGTATAGGCAAAAGGATTATTCGCTAGGATGTTAACGGCGGAGTATATTGGCAACTGGAAATTACTGACATCACGGCCGCTAAACTGCATTTACTTTATACACCGTAAGAGCTGACTGCAACTCGCAAGCGACGATTGCTGTACGCGTTAGTTCTAATTTAGATTTCCGTTGGATCAATTTGTTTTTATAAACTGTAGATTTCAATAGCGATAACTACGCATAGTATTTTACAGCACAGCCCATTAACTAATACATTTAGTTGGAGGTTCGACGTAAAACCGATACGATTGGAGCGACATACATTGGGTTAATTTCCGCAGTGATCAGATTAAATTCGATTTTCACACTATGGCCGTCGATGTTTGCTCTGAGGGGACGCTTCTTTTGCCATTTCTGGACGAATCTGGCTGGAATCAAGGATTAAGAACGTTTATCTATTTGATAGCGCTTCTGTGGTGCTTTATGGGGATTGCGATCGTCGCCGATGTTTTCATGTGCTCCATCGAAACAATTACAAGTAAAACGAAACAAGTGAAGGTCGCTAGACAAGACGATCGTACCCAAGTAGATGTTGTCGAGATTCGAGTCTGGAATGACACTGTTGCTAACCTGACATTAATGGCTTTGGGATCGTCAGCTCCGGAGATTTTACTGGCGATTATTGAGATCGTGCTACTAAATAAATTCGAGTCTGGGAAACTTGGACCCAGCACGATTGTAGGTTCGGCGGCGTTCAATCTTTTCGTGATCACAGGAGTGTGTGTCATGAGTATTCCCACACATGAACAGCGGAGAATCAAATCGATCAAAGTGTTTGCGGTGACGGCGTCGTTCTCAGTACTCGCCTACATTTGGCTGTACATCGCGTTGAGTGTGAGTTCACCGGACGAGATAGAACTGTGGGAAGCAATTTTAACTTTCCTGCTGTTCCCTATCTTGGTTGTTATCGCTTATATTGCCGACAAGGAGTATTGCTGTCCTGGGAAAGTTTCTCCACGAGATGCTGGTGTACTCGAGCTCGGTATGTACTGCTAGTGTTAAATAATGTATCTGTAACATCTACTCACGTTCATATTATTTTTACGTGGATGAGGTTTCAGGAAAGCGCTATATATAGATTACTATGTTGACCTTTACATGATAACATTTCACGAAACGTTGCCTGCTTGATTTATAGCTACAGCCGAGCGCTACAAGGGTACTTAAATTGGCCATTGAAACTTTATTTTTATCCTACCAACTAAATTAAGGTTGACTCGTTTTAATGTTTTGACTCACCTGGAGAAATATGTTGCTAAGTTATAAAGTGAGAAATGCATTGGTTGCTGTGGTACGTAAGAACAATAATCACTTGCAAATTATCGAAGTTTAGGTTGAATTTTGTTTTATTCTACAAATCGCGTTATAAATTAACTACGATGATTTTTTTTGTGGTATTATTATTGGGTTTCCATGTTCAACTTCGAAGTGAAAATGATAAGAACTTACTCGAAATCTTTTATATCACTGGTTTCTAGAACGTACGAAAGACTGTCAAAGAAATTGTTCAGCTGCATGTCGAGTACTTATCAAATAGGGTCATTAACATATTACAAACTGAGCAAGGCAGGAGACCGTTAACTCTTGCAATCGAAATGCTAAAATAAAACCATATCCTGGGTTAACAGAATAAAAGAGCTATCCCTGTATGTTTGTAATTTTTTATTGAGAGGATCTGTGTCCCATACGCCGCTGTGATGTGAGCAATATTTATTGGTCAAAGAAGTTATTAAAATCGACCGTAGATGCATGTATTGCAAAAGGCAGGTGGACAGTTTAAATAAATAGTGAGTATCTGTGTGTTTACAAATGCGATGTTTTGGTAACAAGCAAAATTTGGTATAGAAAAAAAATATCCTAACTTGTTTATATGATAAGTGTATTTCAATCTGGAAACATAACCAAAATAAAGATCGATTCACCAGACGTTGAGGCGACAGAAAAAATAAAGATTTGTTTTTGTGCGTTATATTGCTTTTACAACAGAAAAATACGTCCACACATTGACAATTAAACAATGTCAAGATAACAATGCAATTAACTATTCCATCCTCACCCCTCTTCCAATAAATGCCCCCAATTCATTTGCATGCTAATTATGTTCTTGAGCAGCAGTATTTGAATAATATACAATAATTATTATTATTTTAGCAGGTGCTTGTGTGCAGTTATAATATTGCAGTGCCAATACTATAATTTTCTTCACAACGGCATGTGTACCTTATCTATAAATAATGATTATTGTGATGAGGACAAAAATGTTTGCAATTTTATTATATTCTACATCTACATATTTGTAACTTGCAAAAAATCCTATCCAGGACAGTTCGCAAGTGCAATAAAAATAAAAAGTGTTACAAAAGTGAAATATATAAGTGCAGAAGTGTGTGTAGTGGAAACTACAGCTAAAAAGAAACAATGTTTGAGCATGTAGATGGGCGTGTTGCCGATGTACATGTAGGTGATTTTATGTTAGTAACTGGATTTAAAGTAGAGAGATAGTTTTGGTCAAAAGCCAATATCTGCAACATTTGATGATATATATACATTATACCCCAATAATATAAGGCAGTAGCTTTTATGATTAATTAACAAATAAAGAAGCCAAAACCAGGTATTATACTGTCATAAAACACGACGGGAATTTGCCCGAGTGTTCTCAAATTCCCGGAGTGTTTTATGACAGTATAATACATGGTTTTGGCTTCTTTATGTGCTTTAAAATATAGATTTACGCGATAAAAAAAATATTGAAGTAATATACTAGTTTGCATACATGCAAGTCAAATAAGAAAATTAGTTTTAAGAATGAAGCGAGAGTTGAGCCAAAAGATAATAATTAAGACATATTTTCTACACTCTAGAATGAAAGGCTTAGATTGTGAAGAATACCACCGAGTGTCTGATTGATATCTACACTTTGTTTTGACTTACGTTACTAATTTTAAAGCTATTTTAATTTCGTATTTGCATAGAAGTAATACATATGACCACACCAGCCATAGGGGCAACACCTGTACTATGGTTAGCTGCAGTGATTACATAATAAATATCAGTTGAATTGACATACAGTAACCAAAATATTCTTGTAATTAAGGGAAGTGGAACAGAAAAACAATCAACTTGTCAAGAGGAAAAATTGTGTTGGTGTGATCTATACACTCACAGATACATGTACAGTAAAAGTGTACATGTAGTATTTTTACCCGATCGAGAAATCATTAATACATTGTGTAATTCAAAGCTGTGATTGCACACATTTACCGACTGTGAAGTGAAAGCAGCTTTAGGTTAATTTTCATTATGATTAATTTTTTAATTAATTTTCATTATAAAATATGTAAGTCAGATTTGTGTGCATCAACATACATAACCATGATATTTTTCTTTTTGATGAATTTCAATATTATAAACAATATATACATGTAAAAAATAGCCAGTCCACAGTCTAATTGTCTCTATTTTGACAATGTTATGAAAATCATCTTCAAGTAGGGAATAGAGTCATACTGGGAAAACCGACAGACACTATTATTAGTTGTTTACAGTATAGTCGGAAAGAATGGCGAAGCATGGAGGTTGAAAAGCAAATCCTAAATTTGTGTCTGTCCAATGAGCATGAAAAAATTTGACAATATTGTTTTGTAATTCCTGGAGACCAGCATGACAACTTGGGTTAATGTCATCTGTACTTCCTTTCAATTAGACTGCTCACAGTTAACATGTAATCCCCTTTTCTCTTAAAGATCCAATGAGGGTTCTCACAAGAACAGGTGCAAAATGGTGATATGAATGAGAAGGGATTGGGGCAAGACACAAAACGTTTATTTTCTCACCCACGCCACACCCATCTTGCTCCAATCCTTTGTTGTCCAAACCTCGCTGCTTAAATTATTTTTGCGATAACAAAATTATTCTGGGAGAGAAAGAGACTGCAAGTTGGACTCGTCCATATATCTATCTTTCAATAAATTACAGTAAACACTGTAATTATTATAATTTTGTGAACTGGAATGATGTCCAAACTGAACACACCCCAATCTGTTGTTTGGTAACAGGCAATTAGTGGCAGAAAATATTTAAAACTAATATTAAAAAATACTATAGTAAAAGTAATATTTAATAGTGAAAAATGTTTACCATTTCCTTCATGAACAGCGGAGGGTGCCAAAGCTCTGTCCACGCCCTGCATGTACACATGATCCAGAAGTTGAGAGTTTCATAAAGGTAACTTCGATCATGTTACGATTTTTTTATTATGATTTTGGTATGCCTTATTTTCAGTTTGGTACAGTTCAGCCTGTCATTTAATTTCTGTTTTCCATTTCTGTTTTACCAGTCAGTCAGTTAGGAATTTTAGCCATCCTGCCCATTCTGTGTACTTCCATGAATTTTAACTTACCATTGAAGTTTACTGTTAATTTATCTTGCTCTGGTATAATTCACTGTTGTGTACAGACTGTACAGGGGCCATTCCATTTATATCCACACACCCAACGTACATAGCCTGAAAAAAGATTCCCGCATGGTTTTAGCTGATCTCCCTTTGTAGCTATTTGCAGTTCTGATATCTGCAGTTGTTTTCTTATTTTGTATTCCATATAAAAGGCTGTTTTATAAAATTTGTCAAGATGGCTGACTGGCAGCCTGAATATGAGTTGCCACGTGCACGAAGATCGATCGGTGGTCAGTTGAGGACATTTTCATCAGATCGCTATAATTCCTACTCTAAACCTTAACTCAAATGATATCATAATATAAAGCTACTTACATTAACATGATTCCAAGCTGATGATGCTGCAAACAAACTCAAACAGTCGCTCCTGTTTCGCGCCATTCTAGAATGATAGGCAAAACCGCTGACTAACTGAAGCGTGATACGCAAAAATCATCTCGTGTTTCATTTACCTTATTTGGAGTGGCCATATTTCGCGACACACTTTATAAAATCTTACTTATAGTCACTTATATGTAATTTTCGCGATTTCATCCAAAATCTCGCGATTTTTTTTAATATTACAGCGTTAGTTTGACTTTATATTTTTTTAAATTAAATAGCAAATTTTCGCGACATTTTTTTCGCGACACTTTATAACATCGCTAAATTTAGAAGCCAAAATAGTAACCTAACTGGTTTGTTGTTTTGGCATTTCAGGAAGTTAGCAGAAATCCAGATCTGTCAGAAAACGATGCCGCCATGCTTGCTGCAGCCCATATTAAATCCAAACAACCAAAGAACTATGGTTACTACCGCGTCGGTGCTATAAGAGATCTGGGAGGGAGTCACAAGTTGACACCAAAGATGGATCCTAAATTAAGAGTGGTAAGTAATCTGATGGTATCATTACAAAGTTACTCTGCTTCATCTAGGGCTCAGGTTGGAACCACACTAAAGCCTGGTTTTCACTAGCGATGCAAGCACAAGCGCAAGCAACATACGCAGACGCAGTAACGCATTGATCATCAGTGCCTTTTGTTTGGGACAAATCAACACGTTACTGCGTCTGCGTATGTTGCTTGCGCCGCTAGTGAAAAGCAGGCTTAATGCGTTTCGTTTGAAAAACGCATACTTTTTTGATGCGTTTCGTCTATCGTCTACACGACAACGATCGATAGCACTGATCGTTTTCATTAAAACGCATACATTCGAAACTGACGCTTTCCAGATCAGAGTGGAGACATTTTAAAACGGAGCCCAATCGTATTAGTGTGGACAGCGAAAACGGAGGCTTTCGAAAACGCTGACGTCATTCACATCACGTGAACTCCGATGCAGTCTGTTTGCGTCTATTTGTCGCATGCGCAGATGATTGTTGTAGCCCGTTGTCGTAGCTTTAGTGTGGACAAGGAAAACGCTGCGAAGACGATAGTGTGGTTGCGAAGCTTTTGATGCGTTTAATCGGTAAAACGAAAACGGGGCGTTTCTAAAACGCATTAGTGTGGACGGGGCCTAAGACGCACTAACTAGGAGCTCTGTTAGGGCTCCCTCGGCTCCCTCTTTTTTCGCTTCGCGCGCCCTACTCTAGAACTCGCGCTTTATATTACTCCATGCAAACATGGCGGAACATGTAGTGTTTGCGAAACATTTCAGGTGCCGAATACAAATCGGAAATCGAGTTTTCAGTAGGATTTTGTATATGCACTTTTTTTCGATCATATTTTTTTTACGTTCTTTTTTCTTGTTACAGATCTATGAAGAGTTATCTGAAGTTGGTTTCTCATCTTCTGGCGCTTCCGCCATCATGAGTCATGCTTTATGTAGGTCTAAATTATACCATGCATGTAATCTACTTTATTCAATAGTTGTAAGAAAATTTGCGATACCAGGTATTCAGAAAATTTGCACGCGAAAAAGTAATCATTATTATTATCATGACATTTACATTATGACAACGCAGGATGATCTAAGAGAAGCATTCCCCCATACATGGGCCTCTTCCAATCGGATTTTTTTTTAAATCTAGTTTTAACTTTCAGTCCATAGCTGAGCTATTTTAAGAGCGCTACCTGATTGGTCAGTTCGAGTAACGTGATGTCAGAGCCTCGATCAGAAGGCACGGGGATCCTTCTCTTAGATCTAGATCATCCTCTCTTGGTTGTAATTATTTACTTGCTTAGAGTGATTTTCTAATGCATGTTTAGAAAGAATAAACTCCGTTCGCTATACACTTCTTATCATTCTGATAAGATTAGACGAAAATGGCGAATTTCGCGCGAGTCTGTGCGCGCAGTGCATTATGGATGACTAGGGTCTTAAGGAATAAAACCTCCGTTCCTATGTCTTTATACTCTGATAAAGATCATAGCCACGTCATTTCGCTCCCGAGATGGCGTAGAAAGAACCCGAGCCGCAGTCTCAGGCGCGAGAGAAGGCGTATCTAATTATTATTTGTTTCTTTCTCTTTTTATAGCAGGTAGAGTTCAGCCAGCTCGTGTTGAATTTGCTGCTCCGAAATGCGCCGTTCTTGAAAGCGACAAACTTGTTAGGATTGGAATCAAACGATCTGGAAACACGAAAATCACAGCCAGTATAAAGTAAGTGGTTAAACCCGACATCACATTTTACTTACTCACTGTCAATATCCCAATACGTCTTTCTCAAATAGTGACCTCTCTCATGTTTGTACTTTCTACGAGACAGATACGTCGAAGTTTTTAGCTTAAAATGTACCCGATTATATGCATGCAACTAAATTATGATCTTCGGAAATCTTCGTGAAAAGTCGCCGGGGACGTTTAAGAAAATCCAGAAACATCTGGTAGACCTTTGGTATCTTTGAGCCATATTCCGGCGGATATCTTTGGAAGCAATGCATACGTTCTCAACTCATGTCGGCAATCAACTTTTCGCACGAGGGAACAAGTCCCGCAACAAGTCCCCGCAACAAGTCCCCGCAACAAGTCCCCGCAACAAGTCCCCGCAACAAGTCCCCGCAACAAGTCCCCGCAACAAGTCCCCGCAACAAGTCCCCGCAACAAGTCCCCGCAACAAGTCCCCGCAACAAGTCCCCTGTAGTGTTTACACGAGGGGACGTGTTGCAGGGACTGTGTCCCGGGGGGACATGTCCCTTGAGCCTACACCAGGAGACTTGATGCAGGGACAGTCCGATTTGGTCTTTGATTGGTCACCAATCAAAGACCAAATCGGACTGTGGTGGTTTTAAAACCGTTGCTCAGAGAGCGAGCGAGTGCGTGGGCGAGCGAGCGCGATGCGCGGGTCGCCCACTGGTACTTTAAACTTTCGCTATTTTAGGCCTGGTTCAAACGTTAGTTGCGCTATCGTCGTGTCGAACTCAAGTGATTATTTAAGTTCGACATTAGCGCAACGTTTAAATCCGAAGTCGCGCTCAAGTCGAACTTTATAGGAACGTTAGCGCGACTGTAGCTCAACGTTTGTTTGCGGAGGCAGAGCTTGGACTACATTAGTATTCTCGCGGGAGATTCAAAGCAGGTCCGTTCTATTGTTATGCGAGTTTTGGGCGGAGGGAAAGCTAGAACGTCAGTAAAAACGTTCGAAAGTTGGATTTTGTGACCACTTTGAACCATCATTTTCCTTTGAAACTTGGCAGAAAGCTTCTTTAAATAACAAACATTCAAAGCCATATGCAAACGTTTAGAGCAAGCACTTTGGCGGAGAAAAATTCAGCCTCGAAATAGTTTCCCATACTGAAAAAACCTTGAAATAGACCAAATTCAAGCAAACCACGTTGCGACCGGTTCTACCTTTGGTAAAAGCTCAGGAAAGGACTCATTATTTCAATCGATGTCTCATCTGCAAAAGCCATATGCAAACTATTTCGAAACTTTAGTAGACCACTCTTGAACTCGAAAAACGCACGTGCTGTTGGCCGCTTTCAGGTCATTTTCTCTATTGTCTGACCGTCTCGCATCCTGATTGGCTTTGAATTTTCGCGCGGACCACGCATAAAAGTCCCGGATATGTCGCGGCATTCTGGGCGATGTTTATTTTCTTATTTGGTCACAGGGACTTGTCGCACGAACATTACACACGAGGAGACAAGCATGATTTAAAGGGACAAGTACCCCGCTTCAATTCAAACCAGTTTGAATTCGTGGGACAATATTTTTTGACAAAAATAGGTTAAGTTCAAACGAAGCGACTTGTTGCAGGGACATGTCTCGTCGTGTGTGCCGACCTTTACAGAGACGTACATGCCCGGGTTTGAATTGGGACGTCCGGATTTGAAATCCAACTCCCTAACAACTCGTCCATTCCCGCTCCCATGCACAGGTAATGATATTGAAATGAATATTTTTTTCCTTCTTTTTTTTCTCTAGTTATGAGACCATCAACGGTACAGCCATGGCTGGATCGGACTACGAAGCCAAAAAGGACGTGCTTGTGTTTAAACCTGGAGAAACCCTGAAACATATTGACATCACAATTATCGATGACAACGAATGGGAAGAAAACGAAGTGTTCTTCCTAAAGTTGGCGAGGTATGATTATAAAGACGATACAGTGGACATCGGAGAACAGTGCATTACTGAGGTTACCATTATTAATGATGACGGTAAGTGGTAAAATCATGGGGGAACAAAACGATTTATAACCATTGCACTTGATCCCAGAGTGAAAACGTGAGTCAATAAATGTGGTTGTACCTTTTGAATCTGTGGACGAAACCCTAGTGACCATTCAAATGAAAGCTATTGAGCAGTACTTCGATGTGGTACTGTTTATTATGCTGTACAAGGTGGTGCTAACTTTTACGTCTGTGGATGAAACCCTAGTGTGTGATCATTCAAATTAAAGCTATTGAGCAGTACTTTCATGTGGTACTGTTTATTATACTGTACAAGGTGGTTCTTACTTTTAGAGTCTGTGGATGAAACCCTAGTGTGTGACCATTCAAATAAAAGCTATTGAGCAGTACTTGCATGCGGTACTGTTTGTTTCTGACAATTTTGCAAAATGCTTGAATATATGATAAATTTCCTCGTTGGGTGGCCCTAAATCCAGGCCTCATTAAAATCTACCTCAAATTCCAAATATACCTCAGTCATTAAAATCGTTACATTACCATCACACTTCCAGAACCTGGAACCTTCTCGTTGGAAAATCCAAGCTACGTCATCAAAGAGAGCATTGGAAAAGCTTTCATCAAAGTCGAGAGGACCCAAGGGACCGATGGGAAGGTGGAGGTCACGTGGAAAACCTTGGATCAAACAGCGGTCAACGGCAAGGACTATCACGGGGGGACTGGGACGCTGGTTTTTGAACACGGTGAACAAGTCAAGCACATTGAAATTGACATTATTGATGATAAAGATTTTGAAAAAGACGAAACGTTTCTTGTGGAACTCATGGAGACCACGGAGGAGCAAATATTGGAAGTATTCGAAGTGCGGCGGTCACGATTGTCAATGATGATGGTAAGCTAGGCGTTTGACTTCTCTTCACCTTTTTATCGCGAGTAAAATTAAAAGGATTAATATCACGCGTGTTTTGGTGATCTTCGCAATCTTCGGAAATATTTGCTGACCTTCGATCAGGTTAAAAATCTTTGAATTATAAGGAAAAAATGTACGGGAAATTTACGGAAATCTTCGGAAGGGTTCGGGTCATCTTCGGAAATCGTCGGAACTCTCCGGGACACCTTTCGAATCTTCCGAAGTCCTCGGGGTCAGTGATGTTCGGGAATCTTCGGAATAATTTCGCCCTCCACAAACAACGAAAAATGCCCTCAATATAAACCAATCAGAATTCAGTTGCCATCCATATTATTAGGCAGGTTATGAGAATTAAGAGCCTGATCAACTCAGGAAAGACAAAAAAAGAACAAGAACCCACAGTCAAGCTCACACAGTTTTTTACGCCTTGTCAAGCAAAGATGCATGGCCGACATTTTGAAAGTAGAACAAACATGGCGTAAAATATACAGTGTTTGAATACGTATCCGGTGCAAAATAATTTCTGAGAATGATACTTGGAAAACGATTTTACTAATCAAATTTGAAAGACATAGATATACGTGCTGGAAAGCCAGCAGTCTCGATTTTAGTTTTCCATACATTCGTCTGTAAATCTGTGTCAAATTCCACGGAAAATTCACAGACAAATGTATGGAAAAATAGATACCCCGAACATTTGATCAGTAAAATCTTTCGCCAGGTATCTTTAGTTTACAGACGTAGTTTGTATAATTTTAGGGACTGATTCCGATACAAAGGCAATCTCGTTCCCAGAGTCCTCGTTACCCTTGTCCAGCGGTAGAGCGGCCGCTCCACCGCTGGACAAGGGTAACGAGGACTCTGGGAACGAGATTGATACAAAGGCTGTATTTTGCCATACTTGCGGCCGTGAAATCTTCTACATCAGTTCTCCATGACTATATTGTTACTAATTAACCAAGTCTCATTATTTTCTCGTTTGATCATCTCCTTTTCAGAGTATCGCCGTCTTTTTGACCGAGTTGTATCGCTAACCCATTTAAACCTTCGCCGCTTGGAGCTTGGGTCCGATTCATGGGGCGCGCAGTTCAGAGAGGCCATGTCAGTGAATGGCGGAGATGTGGAGAGTGCCACCACGCTTGATTACGTCATGCACTTCTTCACCTTTGCTTGGAAGGTGGGTTGATCTAAATTTGACATTTTTCGGTATTGGTTTTCCTATTTGATTGACCAATCAGAACCCTAGTTTGTCGGAGTCAAAATAGCCACGTGCCGATAATTTTTGCGCGTGCTGTTGTTAGCTTTCTGATTGGCTGAGAGGTTTGGAAATCAAACAAAAATATTTTTAACGACAGACTACTGAACGGTTGCTTTCTCGTGGCTATATAATAAGCTAACACCATAAAGCAGCGAGTTGTTTTTCTTGTCCTGGTTTTACGCACGGGGAACAAATTGCAACTTACAGTAAACCAACGACCCCAACGGAAAGCACGCGTTGGAGCTGTTGGTCACTTTTTTTTAAGGGTTTTTTGTTTTCGTCGGAGAAACCGCCAAAAAAATTCAAACATTTCCTTGTGAGTGATTGACTAGCATCCTATCCAGGAGGAGTTGCAATACTTCCCGTGCCAAGCGTAAGCGCCAGCCCAATATGACGAGCCAATGGGATCAAGTCAGCGAACCGAATATTTTGCACATCATTATCTCGCACTGATCTACTGATCTGGAGGCAGCGTGGCCGTGTGGTTTATGGCGCTAGTCGGAGGTTCGGTTTCAAGCCGTCGCCCTGCCACTGGCTAGATTTTGTTCTCGGTAGCCCCGAGTTCAACTCCTAGGCCACGCTTGTAATAGCCAACTGGTCTGCCTCCTGTCAGTTGGGATTCTTAACCATCACATGTTATGTTCATTTGCAATATTTGTTTACATTGGCCCTGAAAAGCCCATTGGGGAGTGGTCAATTAAAAAAATTATTTATGTATCTATTATTTGTATTCTTGAACTGATATCTCGATCCTTTCCAACAGGTTATATTCGCGTGTTGTCCACCTTGTACATGGCTTGGTGGCTGGCTATCCTTTGGCGTCGCTCTGGCAATGATTGGTCTTGTCACTTGCATAGTGGGTGACTTGGCGACCATATTTGGTTGCCTGATCGGACTAAAACCTGAAGTAACCGCCATTTTGTTTGTAGCACTCGGCACCAGTCTTCCAGACTTGTTTGCCAGTAAGACGGCGGCGGTGAACGAGAAGTATGCGGATGCATCTGTGGGGAATGTTACTGGCAGTAACTCAGTGAATGTTTTCCTTGGCCTGGGAACGCCATGGGTGATAGCTACAATTTATCACACTGCAAAGGTAACACACATTGTGCTTGAGCTTCCTGTGTTTTTAGCTCCTATAAACTAAATACAATCGAAACTCCCGTAAGCGGATACCCTCGGGAAGCAGAAAAAGTATCCGCAACTGGAGCTGGCCGCTTACGGGAATGCGTAAATATAGAGTTACAGTTCAGTAAAATGAAGTTTTATCAAAGCGGCCGTAAGCATCGACTGTCCAGTTGAACCTCCGATAACGGACACTTCCCGTAGGCGGACACTTAGTCGTGTTCCCAGCTACATACAAACACTACATTTTAACTTCCAATAAGCGGACACCTTTCTTAAGCGGACACTTTTTCTCTGGCCCCAAGGGCGTCCGCTTACGGGAGTTTCGACTGTAGTTTCCTCATATAACCACTTCTAATCTCATTGCCTTCCACATAAAAACCATTGGTAGTTACAATGTAACTCCGATATAAAGCCCTGACCAATCGGAGACGCGATATATAAGTCGCAAGTTTTCACTTTGTGTCGACTTGCGACTTCGTTTGGCCAGAACGTGCGCGCACTTGCGTTGACTTGCGTTCTCTCTTTGATCGAGATCAAATTTCCACGCAAGTAGACGCACGTTTTTCACCGTTTGGCTACCCAACGCAAGTCAACGCAAGTCAACGCAAGTCAACGCAAGTCAACGCAAGTCAACGCAAGTCAACGCAAGTCAACGCAAGTCAACGCAAGTCAACGCAAGTCAACGCAAGTCAACGCAAGTCAACGCAAGTACAGTCGAACTTACCGTAAGCGGACACAATTGGAGCCAGAAAAAGTGTCCGCTTATAAGTTTAAAAATGTAGTGTTTGTAGCATGGGTAGATGATTAAGTGTCCGCCTACGGGAGGTGTCCGTTAGCGTTCCGTGCTACTCTACCAGTCGTTGCGTTTTGCTTTGACAACTTGCGTGCACTTGCGAGTAAACTTTCGAGTCCGTCATTGACTACTCCACGCAAGTGCTGCAAGTCTGCACGTAAGTAATATTTTAACATTGGCGACTACTTTCGACTCCGTTTGGCGTAACTTGCGATGGACTAGCATTCCATTTAGTGGTTGCGGGGGGGGGGGGGGGGGGTAGGAATACTCGTAGTCGCTTCATGCTACTGAAACGGCGAAGTTAAGGGCGGTCCATCGGTGAACCAGCTGGCTTCTTCGCCGGATCTCTAGGACGGGAACGGACGTTACGTTACCTTACATTATATTTTCCTTTATGTAAGAATTATTGACATTTGATATATATCACGCGGTTTATGTATCACGTGGTTCATACCGCGTGCTTTCTAAAGGGTGTAGAATTACGATATACATTTGACATTTTCTGAACTTCTGTTTTCTTTTTCTTATTCTCAGGACGGCTCAAAGTTCGTCGTCAATGCTGGAACATTATCGGTCAGTGTCGTCACGTATACCGTCTGTGCGATCATTTGTTTCTTAGTCCTGTTGGTGAGACGGTACACCAAGTTTATGGGCCGTGCGGAGCTTGGGGGACCAAGTGCGGCAAGTATATGTCAGGGGTTTTCTTGATATTTCTATGGTTCGTTTACGTATTAATTTCTAGCTTGGTAGTTTATAAAATAATTAAATTTTAATTATTTTTCCAAAAAGGGGGGAAAATAACACAAATAACACAGATTCTATCCACTGTAAATACACATTTAACCGTAGCCGGTGATTATATTTATTTTTAATCGATCAGTTTCTTTACATGGTGTGACGTAGAGTAGAGCGGACGTTTGGCATTTTACGATCATGCTGCTGACCTAATCTCAGTCCACAAACGAGGAGAGGTCTGGGAAGGAGTATAATGTCGATTGGATTGGTAAAAGTTTCATCGAGTGAAAGGCTATGTACGTCATGTAGTGTCTCTCAAGGAGTCCCTCCAAAGTAACATAGTCGAATAGCCGCCAGCCAGCGTTCGCGAGGAAAGTGAATTGTAGACTAGCACGTTTGTTTCCAGCAAAATTATTTCCTATAGTTGGTGGATCACGGAAGACAACACAAAGTCAGTTCACTTTCACTTTACTGACGCCGCCATCTTGATTCTCGAGAAAGAAAGGAACATGATCGCAAAATGCCGAGCGTCCGGGCCTTGCCGTCACTCCGTTATCAGCTATAGGTCCTGTAGGGAACTAATGTCCTTTCCGTAGCATCGTAATTACATTATCCACTAATTTCTAAACATAAGCAACTTTAATTTTGCATCGCTTTTTCGGTGTAATTCAAATAAGGAAAGACTGTATGCAACATTTCCTCTGATGCAATTTTCGTCACCGAAACGCGTTGAAATGCTCGCTGAAAGCATTTCTAGTTGACATGCAGTTGAATTTCTCCAAAACGGCCACCCTGGTGCAGAATTATCTGGCTGTTGTAGAGAGGTGTAGGGATGTTTCAATAGGAGTAAAGTGTATGAATCGGCGCACGGTCGGGACGAAAAATCCTGGTTGTTGTAGAGAGGTGGCCGTTAGTGGAGGTTCGACTGTATATTGCACAGTAATTCCAAAGTTACATAGGACATCCTCGCCGAAAATCCTGCAAATAATACAGATCGCTCGTTTACTTTCTCGGAAATAAAGAAAAAAAAGGGCGTAGCATGTTTTTATTTGTAGGTTTCCAGAAAACAAAACAGGTCCTCAGCCGGTCAGACCAGTTTTGAAACAGCTAAGCTATTTATGAGTCCAAGTTAATTAAATTATTTAATTACTGTACTATAAAATAATAACAGGATTTAGTTCCAATTAGGGAGCAAGCGGTAGCCATGACGACAACAAGGCTGTTGGTTTACCAATACTCCTTAAAATAAGCACATCTGCAACCTCGATTCCAGGCTCTCTCTCCTTTTCCTCCCTCAACGACAAGGGAGGAAAAGGAGAGAGAGCCTGGAATCGAGGTTGGCACATCTGTTGTAGCAGTAAGCATGTCAGTGTGACACATTTCACACTCGCGTTTTTAGTCCCAGCAATGATCACCTTCAAGATTCTCTACACAGTACCAATACAAATTCAAACAAATGGGTTACGAGAATTTAGGGAACTGATCACTTAAAGAGCCAATGAAATGAAAACTCTTCCGAAATGAAACGATACCTCACGTCACATTTGCTTTCAGAATAACGGCAAACGTTTCAAATCTTGTGTGCTCGATTTTATCAAACACGAGAGATAATGTTTCATCCGATTTCCTAACACCGAGAAGAGGGTTGAAAATACGACGCGTAGCGGAGGATTTTTGACGAAATTCGAGGTGTGTTGTTTTTGGAAATCGGATGAAACACTGCTTTGAGTGTTTGTTATATATTTTCAATCAAAACAAAAACTAAACAGGGCACAGAGGTGACCTCCGTCACGGTTATGATTAGAGAGCTTACAATGTAAGCACAGACGTTTTTTTACGTTTTTGAGCCACGGACGGCATCCGGAAATCTAAAATTCTCTTCTGTATTCTCGACTTTTCGCCCGTAACATCAAGTTTTAAATGCTAAAACGAGGGCTTTCCAACTAATTGGTGGGAATGAAAGCGCGCCAAAAACGAGAACATTCCTCTTCCGGTTGCCGTCCGTGGCTCAAAAACGTCTGTGCTTAAGCTCTCTAATCTCTGTTATAACCTGATGAATTATTTTAAATGACTTTGAGAAATTCTGTTTCATAGGCACTTTAAGTGAAATGGTCTTTGCGAGTGCCGCTAAATTCTCTGAAGGTACATTATAAGAAATATATCGAGACTAGTAGAGAGAATTATTATGTTGATCCTGGGGTTAATAATGTTTTGTTTTACTTGTATCACCATTTCGCCGGAAGTGTTTCACCAGAACATGTCACACAGATAATATTCCTATTTATTTTGTACAATATCTTAAGAAAAATCGGTTAAACGTTTCTCCTGAAGAATGGGAGGAACACAACTCCACTCAACACTATATTAATCCAAACTTTCTTTCATTATTTATTGCAACATGTATATAGTTGGAAACGAAGGCCTATATTTTCTGTAGCTGTACAGAAAAGTTCGTATTCGTTTCGTCCCTAAAGCCTGGTTTTCACTAGCGACGCAAGCACAAGCACAAGCAACATACGCAGACACAGTAACGCGTTGATCATCAGTACCTTTTGTTTAGAACAAATCAATACGTTACTACGTCTGCGTATGTTGCTTGCGCTTGTGCTTGCGTCGCTAGTGAAAACAACCATAATCACAACAGATAACATTATCTTCACGTATAAAATGCCTTCAGAAGTATAGTTTGATTAACTAACGGTAGATTTATATTTTGAAGATAAAATTACTCAGAAGAGAAAGAGAGAGAACGCGTGGTTTAAATTGAAGAAAATTGACATTTATTCACAATTTGATTAACTAAAGCTTTTTTGCTGCGAAGCCAATTGTCAGCTTACGAAATAAATAAGTTGACATCGTAACCTTTTCCCGTCAATAATTCGCGATACTGCTCTATCGTTAGTTTAAACAACGTGGAAAATATTGTTGCATGCACAGTTACAATCTTTGTAAGGTAATGTAGAAATTATTCCGTTAGTTGTTACTTGCCACATAAATGTAATAAGTATATATTGCAAGAAGTTCTTTCTAAAACGGCTACCCACCTCTACCTTAAATCAAACGGATTTTTTTTGCAGTGATTTTGACTTAATCAAATGTTGCGCTAACTTCTGAAGATTGAAGCGTGTGTGTTGTTTACGCTTCGAAAATTGGCTAGCTTTAGAGAATGCCTTTTATATGCAGGAACTTCTTGTTGTCTTCCCTTTCATTACAATGTAAATATAACTGTCATACACAGTTGAACCTCTCTACAATGGCTATCCTTGTAGGAATTTTCTGGCCGTTATACAGAGATGCCCGTTGTAGGGACATTTCAATAAGAGTAAAGGTGTTTGGATCAGCGTACGGTCGGCTGGTCCTTGGATCAGCAAATGTAGAAAGGCCGTTACGTTAGTAGAGGTTCAACTGTATATTTTGCGAACGTTTTGAATAAAAGGAAGACATTACACTAAATTTGTACAAAACCACAAACTAAAGATCACTTATTAATCCAATGATGAAATGTCATTTTTCAAAGGACATATATTGATTGTTTTATAGAATATATATACACCAGATTAGTTTGTCAATATAGAAACATTTGAAACTACGATTTCTAATATTGTTTGTAGACTGCCCTTAATAAAAGATTTATTAGAAATAAAATGGTGCACATTCTGCACAACAAACAAATAACAGCAATTCAAATTAACTCCATTCCTTGAACTGTCCTGTTCTGTTCCTCTCTAAGCTCGTCCAATGTCTGAGCTATCATTTCACGAAGTTCTTGTACAAGTGGATGATTCCCGTGGGTGACTTTGAGAATTGCTTCAGCTTGTAGCAGCAACTGAAAGCCATCTTTTAGTTTGTCCAGATAAACTTGGAGTTTGCCTGAAAATAAGAATTATATTCAGGTGTTTATTCAGTTACAATCCACCTATTACTCCTGCATTTGCCTACACTGGGAGCCGTAGGTATTTTTTCTTCAGCTCCTTCGCGCAAGCGGGCATAGAGCGGTTTTCAATTGAGTGTTGAAAGTAATACGCGTTTGCTTTACTACGCTATCTGATTGGTTCGAAAAACTCGCGCCACTTTCTCAACCAATCAGATGCCAGACTAAAACCAATCGTGGCTTGGTCGCACGCGTTTTCCCGCGCTTGGCGCCGATTACATGTATTTGCTTCGAGTTCTGATTGGTTCCTTGTGTTGTTTTCGCGCGCTTTTCGATTTTTCCACATTTTGTTTTCTTTTAGGCTCGGTTTCCATGGTTTCCAGTTGTTTTGCGAGTCCGCGATACTTGCCCCACACCACGTTCGTTGGGAACAACCGGACTCCCAAAACAGCAGGAACTAGAGCCTAGCTTTCATCTCACTCCGTAGAAAAACGTAGGAAAAGAAAGAAATTGCTCCTAGTCTAGCATCTGCCTACAGAAGGCTAAATGGTATTTTCAAAATAAAACAGTGGAACCCCGGTTTCACAAACTCGGATATACTAGCCTGTGTTGCAGCCGGTATAAGGCTGTCTGCGACGCAGGCTAGGATATACCTGCATGCTATCCACTGGGTGTGGTGATTTAAAGGAGAAGGTCACTCCAGAAATCGCACTTTTTTTCTCGCTACCATTAAAAAGTATATATGAAGATGGATTACTGACCGTAGTTTGAAGTTCCAAAGACCCTCATAACCTCGCGAAATTTGCCTTCAAAGTATCGAAAAATTCGAATTGACCGCCGCCATTTTGAAGACTACTCAGCAACCTGGCCGCATAATCGTGACGTCAAATAGTCCAACCTGAATTGGCGGGAAGCGCTGTGTAATTTAAACGCAGTTGCTGTTTTGGTGTGCCTTCGTTCGATGTTTCGAGTCCACAATGCGGCCTCCTGTGCAGCTCCAAACTGTTGTAACAGATCGCAAAAGGATAGAAGAGGAATTATATTTCATCGTTTGCCGTTAACGTGTAACGCCCGCCCGTGCCCTCGACCTCCTAAAATTAATTATTGTCCCGTTCGATGAAGCAGAATCAAGTTCTACTTTTCGAAGCGATCGCGGCAACGCAGCATTTCGGTGTTACACTAAGCAACGCTTCTTTCAATTTGTCTCGCGACGGCTTAACAAAATTGCGAGACAAGTTGCACGAAATATTTTTAGTGTCACAGCGCCTTAATTAAATTGAATCATTACGGAATTCTGACAAACTAACCTCTTGTCATTCTTTCATGGCTTTGCTTCTTTCGCTAGCGAACCGACTTTCCGTGTTTAAAAATTGTCGGAACAGCATCAGGTTTCTGCTTTCTTTTATAGTGTTACCAGTATTAAAGATGTTGATCTGACTTAAAATCAATCTCAAAGCAGTCATCCGTAAAGTGGTCGGAAGAAACATAAATGTTATCGGGTTTTGGCAAGAATCTCTTATCGCGGCCGAGTTTAACTAGCCATTTCTTGGCAAGATCTTTTCAATTAACGGCAAACGATGAAATATAATTCCTCTTCTATCCTTTTGCGATCTGTTACAACAGTTTGGAGCTGCACAAGAGGCCGCATTGTGGACTCGAAACATCGAACGAAGGCACACCAAAACAGGAACTATGTTTAAATCACACAGCGCTTCCCGCCAATTTAGGTTGGACTATTTGACGTCACGATTATGCGGCCAGGTTGCTGAGTAGTCTTCAAAATGGCGGCCGCCTTAGTCGAATTTTTCGACACTTTGAAGGCAATATTCCCGAGGTTACGAGGGTCTTTGGAACTTCAAACTACGGTCAGTAATTCATCTTCATATATACTTTTTAATGGTAGTGAGAAAAAAATGCGCTTTCTGGAGTGACCTTCTCCTTTAAAAGAGCTACGTCTCGGAATGGTGCAACTTGAAAAAGAGAGGCAGGAAGAAGATAGACCCTGGGAACGAGGTTGGTTTGCAATCTGTTTTAATCTTCCTCAGTCGTGACCATACTTGTTCCTGTTTGGTTTGTTATTACTTCTTTGGTGTTTTTCAATCTTACTAAACTGTTATTTTGAGGTTTCCTTCAATTTGAAAGTAATTTTGCACATCAGAATAATGATTTTAATAAGACATAGCCCCTTTAGTAACCGGTGGATAGCGAATCCAACCACTGAACAACCAGATGTTCGTTATATCCGAATTAACTGTCAAACATCACCGAATGAACCAAATTTGGGGAATCGAATAAGAATTCGTTACTGCGTCTTTCAATAACATGCGAGCTCTGCTCATTTTTCGCTGCCGTCAATCACCTAACTACCTTGGGTACCAGAGGTTTATTTCAACGTCGCGTCGAGATCGACGTCAGTTGAAACCGGAAACCGCGCAAGAAAAGCCTCTGGCACCCAGGGTATCACCTGACATCTCAGGAAACAGAACTTCTCTTCAACGGGTTCAAAAGGTCACGTCTGTGGATAGCCTGCGAGGCGGACGTTGAAAAGGGAGGGGGGAGGGGAGTTCGAGCGCAAAGCGCGAGGAGAGAGCAGGAAGCGCAATCGCGCTTCGCGCTCGCCAAACTCCCCTCCCTCCCCTTTCTACGCCTGCCACGTGGGCTACGTCTGTGGATTGTGATTGGTAGATTTCGATCCATATTGTTTGTTTCTTTTATTTCTTCAGGGTCCAAAGGTTGTTGTGGTAATTATGATTGACAGCAGTGAAAAATGCAATTGTTAGTTGGTTTTGAACTTCAGAGTTCGCGTGTTATTGATAGGTGCAGTAAACCAGAGTAGCATTGTAATCACCTACCTATTCTGAACAACTGAATCCCTACACTCGGATGATTTCGTGGATAATACAACTTGTAAGCATCCATTGTCTGAAGTCCAAATGCCAATGCTTGATCCCACAGCTCAAGATAGATACAAGCATCCATGGCTTTATCAAGAATACCGATCTTGCTGAAGTGCAGCTTGTGAAAGGAGGAGCCTTTCTGCTCTTCTAGAATATTCTCAGCGAGATCAAGGATGGCTTGATAGTCGTCTGTTTTTTCCAGTGTTTTGATTTCTTTCAAGGCTTCATCAGATTTTGAGATAATGACTTGTGCCTTGGTTTCTGCTGTTTTATCTGATTGTCTTTTACCACAAGTGTTACAACCAGCAAAACCACCTCCTGGAGAAAGAAACAGTTTAATTGTATGAGGCGATAAATAGGCGAGTTTAGGAGACCCAGAAAATGAATTTTCCATAGATAAAAGCTCTAATAACACCGTCCTCTATAACTGCCACCCCAACTTCCCTGAATGGTTAACAAATAGTTAATTTTGTAACTTTTTTTAGTGGAGAAGTGAAATAAACATTCCTCGCTTTAAGGTCTGGGAAAGAAATAAGCTCCTCCATTCTTTCACCCCCTCCCTCCTTCCATCACTTCCTCCATCCATCCTTTAATTCCTCCATCCATCCAACAATCCCTTCCTTCCTTCCTCCCTCCCTCCATCAATCCATCCCTTTCTCCATCTTTCCATTCATCCCAACCTCCCTCCCTCCATCCACCCATCCCTCCATCCATCCCTTCCTCCCTCCATCTCAACTCTTCCTCCCTTCCTACCACCATTCATCCATCCCTTCCTCCCTCCATTCCTCCCTCTCTTCCTTCTTTACTCTGTCCCCTCCTCCCTCCCTCTATCCATCCTTCCATCCATCCACCCTCCATCCATCCATTTATACTCCTGGGTGGAGAGAGGCACTGTGAGAGTAAAGTGTCTTGCTCAAGAACACAACACAATGACCCTGGCCAGTGCTCAAGGCTGGACTGCTCGATCTGGAGTCCAATGCACCTAGATTTATCTATACTTGGCAAAGGTGCTGCCATCGCACCAAGATTAAAATAATAAAAGAAAAAGTGCTAAGTGCAAGTGTAGGTCAATTACATTAAAGAACAAAGAAATGCATTTTCACCTGCCAAATCTCTTGGCACTGCTCCATTACAACTAAAATCAGAACACTTCAGACTTAGCATGAGTCCATCTTCCTCCAGAGAAGAGCAACACTTCGGACAGTTGCAATCAAACAAGTAATGGCTCTTTAAATCTTCCTTTCTCTGGTAACTTGGACAAAGCAGCTCTGTGTAGCTTATTGTCAGTTCGTCACCTTGTTTGATTTGTTCTGTTGCATGAATAAGGAGTTTAATGCCATTGAAAACAGCAACACAGTTTGGAAGACAAGAGTGGTTCAGAAGAGATGGTGTTTGATAGATGCCAACGCCTATAGAAAAATATAAAAGAAACCAATTAAACCACATAAGATAGAGCACAGTTCAGGGTTTTGGATAGTGCAGTAAGTTTTATGATAGCAGCTATCACTTTTGTTACGAAAATGTACATGTATGTATGATTATAAATTCTCTTTAGTTTTCCAGACAACCTGTCGTTTAATCCTTTTACAGCTTGCACTCAGTCAAGCAAGTAAAGGGGGCAAACAACCTATTTGGAGGTGACAGTGCAGTGGCTCAAGAGGCTGCAGAAGTATTGCTTCTCCTCCTGGATGTGATGCTAGTCCACTACAGGTTACCACCCAGCATTTTGTCAGCCTGAGGTTATCCTACCAATTCACCGGTATCCAGCCTGGGTAAATAACGTTTGATTGATTTAATATTGCTGGGTGGAGACAGGCAAATATAATACAGTGAGAATTACTGGAATATTATTGTAAAACTACAGACCTGCCAACTCTACCAGATAAGCTGGGAGTCTCCTGGATATGAACTGGCTCAACGGAAGTGGAGGGGAATGGGGGGTACTCAGGTATATCAGTAATAGAGAGGTGCAAAGGCCTTGTTGGGTTTCCAATTTGGGGACTGTCCTGACATCCTGACGGATGGAAATATTTTGGCAGGGACTTTTTGGGGTTTATAAAAAGCGTACCCTAGCGTTCTTGGAGATGGACTACGAGCAGTCCCTCTTTCCCAGCTTAGTCCATTAAGCGAGAGACCCCAGTTTTCATGCGGCCATTTTCTGCTCGCAAATTTTTATCGCTTCTCGCTTGACGGACTAAGCTGGGAAAGAGGGACTGCTCATAGTCTATCTTGGAGAAAAAAGGGACTTTTGGGGGGTTACATATACGTTCTAGGCCATTGGACGTAGTTGGGGTCTACATGTACATGCAGTTTTAGCCTAATGGCACATTTTGGGGGTCTAAACATTATTTTGGTCTCACTCGCACCTCTCTGTCACTTATACCTAAGTACCCCCCTGGGTAAACTGGTGTCCTGGTTGGGCCATCAATTCTCCTGGATGTGGAGGAAAAAATGCTTTAAAACATACAGTTTCATGTTTATTTAATTTTGGTTGATTTTTGGGCAACTTTTGATGTTTAATGACTTTTTTGGTGGAATCGGCGGAGATTTTTTTTCTTGGTCAGCTGTCTTTGGCAATCTCCCGGATTTTTATATTTTTTTAGGTCGGCAGCAAAAAAATAAAACCTTACATACCTAGTGACTGCAACTCAGCATCGCAAATGGTAAAACTGTTACATGATATTTTGCCAAAGAGGTCAAACAGCTCAACTGGTGAGTTTTTCTGAAAATCCCTGTCGCCAACAAAGTGCTCAAGAACCGTTAAGATGGTAGAAAACGCCTCTTTCCTTTGATCATCAAACTTATCCTGATGCGACACAAGAGCCGAGTAAATTGGTCCATTAATGGACCACGTTTTTCCCGATTGTTTCTGCTGTATGATCCTCGCCATAAGCCGAACCAGATCAGGGGAATATTTGGAGAAACATTCAATATGCGTTCGCATTCGACTTTATGATCTTTCCAAGCGCTCTTTTGACATTGTCGGTTACAATAACGCGCAAACTTGCAGTTTGAACAACGCTGAAGTTCCTCGCTCTTGGCAAAACACACGTCGCAACACTGCCCACGTACACTGTTGCTCAAAACGAAGACTGTAGGAGTAGATTCCAGAACTTTATCTCCAGGTGTTAACGATTTTAAAGCTCTTAATCCGCGTCCTTTTAACTCTCCAGAGTCAAAAACCTCGAAAATCTTTTCATTTGGTTTTGAGTCCGCCATGTTGGAAATTTAAACCGCTGCATTGAATACTGTCGGCTCATATGCTATGACATATTCAGTGATTCTTATATACATGAAAAGTCTCCATAGGAAAATCCGCTGGTTATCTTACCTGCAGACTTCAAAAATGGCGGCAGACCTGAGCACTTGGCTGAGCACTTGAGCTTTGAAGTTTCGTGTTAAAATTCCATATAACTAAATACCATGAAAGAGGCTTGAGATCAGACCTCATGAGCGTGAAGTTACGATGCAAGCTATTACCACGTTCGGTATTTTCAAAAATTTGTGATACAGGGCGTCAATATTGTTGCAGAATCCGATTTCATTCAAATTCAAGAGGAGATGCTTGTCAAAGCAGCACTACAGTGCAGTTACCTGTGAACGATGAAGCTACATTGTATCTTCATGTAAGTATATATCTATAATAGCTTGTTGTTTCTTGCACTATTGGTGATCATGTTGCCATGATGATGATGATTGTTGTGAAAATTAATTAAGTAAAAAAAAAAAATGAAATTAACACCTAGGCCTGTTCTGTATTGATCAGCCAGTACCATCACAGGCTTCCCAAGTTCGTGATAATTTTTTTTTTCATGAATAAAGTACTCTTGTTTATGTAAGCGCTCAGAGTGGAACGTGACTCTCTGAATTAAGCGGTGTTGTGTTACAATGTCGGCCGTTGGGAATTTGAGCGCTCTATAAGACGTTGTATGGCGATCGAAACAGCGTTTAATTTAAGCGTTCGATATGGTAAATTTTTGTCGTATTTTTTATAAAAAGAAGTAAATGAACTCACCTTGTCTGGTTTCTGTGTAGCTTTTGGGCTATTTAGGCGTTTTTAGGCTTTTTTGGGCGATTTTGTCATTCCTGTCCTAGCCTTCATAAGACGTAGTCAAGGCTGCTCACCAGCGGACGCCGGAATCTCGACCAAGCGCCGTTCAAAAAGCCGTAACGTCCAGAAAATCGAACCGATCAGCTTAATTTCCAGCCACAATTAAACATACATGACCAGACTTCCTTCGAAACTCTTCAATGTCGAAAGACCGCTTCTCTTTCCCCTCCAAATAAGCTGACTTTTGCGGCCGATCCGAAGATTCGCCTTCTCTGCAATCGCCTGTGATTTTCAAACTCGACACGAACCCGGTAAATACAACACTTACACCATCCCCGCAGTGGCAATACGATTCGCTCTATTGTCCTAATTGCTTGTACCACCCCTGGATGTGGAATATTTGACCTCCGTGTCGAGTTTGAAAATCACAGGCGGTTGCAGAGAAGGCGAATCTTCGGATCGGCCGCAAAAGTCAGCTTATTTGGAGGGGAAAGAGAAGCGGTCTTTCGACATTGAAGAGTTTCGAAGGAAGTCTGGTCATGTATGTTTAATTGTGGCTGGAAATTAAGCTGATCGGTTCGATTTTCTGGACGTTACGGCTTTTTGAACGGCGCTTGGTCGAGATTCCGGCGTCCGCTGGTGAGCAGCCTTGACTACGTCTTATGAAGGCTAGGACAGGAATGACAAATCGCCCAAAAAGCCTAAAAACGCCTAAATAGCCCAAAAGCTACACAGAAACCAGACAAGGTGAGTTCATTTACTTCTTTTTATAAAAAATACGACAAAAATTTACCATATCGAACGCTTAAATTAAACGCTGTTTCGATCGCCATACAACGTCTTATAGAGCGCTCAAACATTGTAACACAACACCGCTTAATTCAGAGAGTCACGTTCCACTCTGAGCGCTTACATAAACAAGAGTACTTTATTCATAAAAAAAAATTATCACGAACTTGGGAAGCCTGTGGTACCATGTGTATGTGTACTGCAAAACAGTCCGTATTTTCGCGCGAGAGTGTCGGGCTGAACGCGGCCGAAGGATCTGGAACGAGCGTGAAATTACGAGTGGGATTGGGGAGAGATGCTATAAATACAGACTGTCGCCTTTCCATACATGAAATCCGTTCCGAATTCTGCATTGCTGGAGAAACGAAAAATTCCGATTGGTCCGTTTTCGACGTAATCTGTCATTGGACATCATTCTCGTCCCCGGAGGCCAAACCACAAACAGCGTCAAACATTGATTAGTTCGCGGAAGATGAAGCAGGAGACAGCGGCTTTGATAGATGCGCTTGCAAGACAAAAGCAGGGAGTTTTGATTGCTGTACTTCGGATTTCGGAAAAGGCGTTAGTCAAGTCAAGCATAGATATGAGTCAAGCGACACGATGTCGACCAAGATCACATAATCAACAGTAGGAAAGGCAACGAAAACGATGAGCTGATTAACTCGAACAGCTGGAAACCGTGTTGTTGTTTTGCTCCACCGGGATTCTCGACTCGCCAAATTTTATGGGGTTGTATTTGAATTCAAGCTAAGTTAAACGCTCGACAATAGGGGCCAGCGGTATCCCGCACAATCGTAGGGTTGCGGGGTGGCCGGGTTTTTTTTGCAGGGCCCTTGTTGTTTTACAGCCCTCCCGTGGATGTCAAGCCATTTCGAGCGTGTTGCCTTTCGTTGTCGGCGCTCGAAGTATTTGCTCCCGGCCCATCCCTCCCTTTAGGTAAGTATTGGGTGAGTATGTAGTTGTTTCCACTGACTATCAGTGTGACGGTGTCTGGTGGTTGCCGCTCTCAAGGTTGCCATGGTTACCCTACGCGCGCGACTCGTCTTGCATGTGGCTCCACCAACCTTACAGGCACCTTCCCCAAGCTCATCTGTTGTTGATGAGTTTAAGTTTCAATAATAACAAAGTTCCCAACCTTCACGAAGAGCAAAATCTTGAGGACAGACGAGTTCCTTCGCCCACGGCTATTAAAGCGGAGACCGTTTTGTCATTCTTTTGCGTATTAACAAATATATTTCGGATGAAATACGTTACCAAATTGCGTCTTAAAATAGCAGTCACATAATCGGCAATGGGAGAAGGTTATTTAGTATTTCTTGAATAGAGCTCAGTTTATCAGACGTAGGAGGCTTCAACAACGAATCTTTCGCTACATTTCCAATGACTTTAGAGACAAATTCATGCAGACAAAAGATGGCCTATAAATATCGCTTTGCTTTCCCCTTCTCGCGAAAAGTGTCACGTTTATGGTATCGAATTAGCAATTTTTGACACCTTAGCAGAAGCATCAGACCCCCTGGTCGGAATGAATTTGTTGTATGAAAAGGGGACAGTCTCTCTTTTCTCGCCTCTTACGAGGCTCGCGCCTGGATTATCGGCGCTTTGCACCTCTCAATTCGCGCGTCTCGCACAATATCTCGAGAAAAAGAGAGACTGTTTTGCAGTCTATGTGACTGTATATAAAAATAAGCTTACCATTTAACGTTAGCTTTTGAATATAAAATGAACCATTCCATTTTTTTATGACTGGAACCCACCTCCCACATTAATTGAGGCATATTACCTGCAAAACCCCATGAGAAGAAAACGTAACCCCACACCTCCCCTAGGTAAAGCTGTTCAGGGCCCACACTGCTGGAGCTTATCCCAGTTTACGTGGCATGAAGCCAACTAGGAGTATTGCTACTCCCCCTGAGTGGGGTGCTAGTCCAACACCAGGTTACCCTACAGCACAACTTTTTTAGGTTGCCCTAAACAGTTCGCCGGTACCCATTTATACTCCTGGGTGGGGGAGGCACCATGAGAGTTAAAGTGTCTTGCCCAAGTACACAACACAATTACCCCAGCCAGATTCGAGAACCCTTTGAGTGCCTCCACAAAGATTTGTCAAAACCGGCACTTGTTCCCCCAACTTGGATTGGGTGGAATCGAAGGAGTGTTTGGTCCTCAATTTTTGGGGTCGACAGGCTTTTACTGTGTGTGTTGATAAAAAAATGGAATGGCAAAATAAACTGCTGTACTGAGACAAACCTCCGCTAACAGGCACCTCCCTAGGTGGATACCTCCTGTATGTGGACACTTAGTCATGGTTCCAGTTACATACAAACACTACATTTTTAACCTCTCATAAGCAAACAGCTCTCCTGAGCAGGCTTTTAGCCAGAGTTTGAAAAGTGGGCGTCCTGGAGGCATGTCCCCCGATAAATTTGTTAAGGCTTTTGTGTATTTTTCATCATTTTCTCCCAGGATTGGGCATCCACAGGACACCCGGACGCCCTTCTGGCTAAAAGCTTGCTCCTATAAGCGGACACTTTTTCTGGTCCCATGCAAGGGTGTCCGCTTACAGGAGGTCCAACTGTACTTGTTTCTAGTGTGTGTTATTTTATTGTTTTTCTTCACAGTGGCCATTCTGCAAACAGATATGTACATTTTGCAATTTTAACAAGTATGTAAGGTATGCGCAGACCTGCTAATAAAACTATTTCTTACTACAATTATGTACTATTAATGACAATTTCCTATTCGTGAGCTGAAAACTTGATTTTTATGACTAATATATTTTGTTGGTTTATACGTTGTATCTACCTTGTACTGTTTGCAGTAACAATGTGGATCACCAGCGTATGAGGAATTGCCTTGTGACTGAAACAGAAACTCTCTTACAGTTGTCTGGCGTGAAAAGGATTAACTCAGTTTACTTTGGTGGAGGTTAGGTCAGAAGTAGAGAATCTAACTGTTCATAAATTAGTGCCCTTGAATAAGCTTTCTCACAGAATCATGAAATTTAATTTTCTGACCCTTCTCCAAGAATGTACTTGTATGAAGTAAGAGTATAGGTTGAATTACTCTAGGTATTAAAATAAAATTGTATAAAAACACAACTGCATGTTTCAATTATGGACTAATTAATGACAAGGGGAAACCTGAAATTTAAAATAATCATCCTGGACACTTGATCAAGGAAATACATGCACGGCAATGTACTGTATATACTTGCTGTAGATGTTTTTTTTTATAATCGACATGTCCATTACCAGTAATCCGTTTGCTTGTGGTGCTTTTGTCATGTTGTGTTGGTATACATGTGTAAATTTAAAGCCCCAGGCCAAACTATAATGCAACTACAGTCATGAAGAGTTGAAGGATGACAGTTGAATAGACTTTCTCAAAGTCGTTCGCTTCTCGTTTCTCTGAGCTCCGCGCTCGATCTCTGAGCTCGACCTGTAGGCAAGTCTAACAGTAACTGTTGAACAAACGTTTTATTCACCTCTCGGGCCAAACAAGAGAAAATTCTTGAGGACTCTCAAGAAACATTTTAGCAGGCTCAAATTTGATGAGAGTTTACAAGAGTCGCCAAGATCAGCAATTGAGAGTTTCGTACCAAAAACAAGAGCAAGAGTTACATGTATGAACTCTTGCCAATATTCGCTCTTGTTTGGTCCAGGCGTAATGATCAGGTAGCATAGAAGATAATTTAGATTCCTGAGATTTTTAGGTTTTTTCCTATGATCATTATTTATAAACAGGATTGTACTCTTACTAGGAACACCCAGTCTGGCAGAGCCTTTGACTATTTCTTCAGTGTTGGAAACTGTCTCTAGGATATGCCATCTGCCAACTGAAGCTGAAGTGACCCTGGAGGCAAACCCCACATCAGTTGAAACTGACAAGCTCAGGTAAAATATAGACTGCATTACAGCGTTAATAGGCCAGCAATGCATGCATGCAAAGACACTACTAGTACCCCGGTAGATAATTTTTGTTAATGCATAGATCCTCTTGATCCTAGTCAGTCATTTCAAGCACAACGCTCATTCAATTTTGAACACCTTGCAACAAATAATGTCTACTAGATAATAATTTATTAACTAAAGATAGTTACTCAAGTGGAACATGAATCTGACTACAGTTTTGTTCATCTAAACTGTCTTTTAATAAGTGTGCATCATGTACATGTATACATGTATATTTCAATAGGCTTATGATATTAAGTAAAATAGTAAAGTATAAAATTAAAGTTTTTTGTATGTTGTATTGGAGGGGGTAGGGGGACAGGAATCCTTGGAGAAAAAGGGGTGGGAAGTCTATGGGAGGCAGGAAAATGGAGGGCAGGGAGTGGGATACCCAAGGTGATGGAAGCCGGGAGAAAATAGGAAAAAATTTCACAATGATATATAATTTTACAATATTTCACAAATATAGTCGAACCTCCCGTAAGAGGACTTCTTCTCAGGACCAGAAAAAGTGTCTGCTTCAGAGGTGTGCGCTTTAATATGGGAGGTTAAAAGCGTAGTGTTTGTATGTACAGTAGCTGGGAACATGACTAAGTGTCCACTTACGAGAGGTGTCCGCCTATGGGAGGTGTCCGTTAATGGAGGTTCGACTGTTAGTAGGAAAAGCACAAAGAGGTAGAAATCATTAAGAAAAGGGGTGGGGACCGGGAGTAAAGGGTACAGGAAGTGGCAAGTTCAGACCCCCTTGTCCCTTCCATCCTCACTATATTGCTACAGTACTCCGACCTAGATGAGCCATCTCTTCCAACAATTTGACGGTACTTATGGTATACACCACATAAAGTAATTTAGTATTAGCTAGTACTGGTTATAAAGTAAAATTATGCATTGTTTGATGGTTATTTTTAGACATTTCCGTGCAGCTGGGATCAATCGTCTTTCACTTGGAGTCCAGGTAACTAAAAAACCGCAAATTCCAAAATGATTAAACTGAGCTGAAAATCAATACCAGCACCTGAAAGAACACCTCTTGTTTGTTTTGTAATCGTACAAAGTTTTGTTAGGTTAGGTTCTACCTGAGTTGAGAAAACGGAAGTTTTTTGTATGACTGGGGTACAATGTGATTTTTAAAATTATTTTATTTATTTATATACTTATACTGTAAGCGCATTGAGTTTTTAAATTATTATTATACGCTGTACCCCCAGTCATACAAACGTCTCTAAATTTTCCAGTTTTCAACTTCCGTTTTCTCGACTCAGGTAGAACCTAACCTAACGAAACTTTGTACGATTACCAAACAAGAGGTGGTCTTTCAGGTGCTGGTATTGATTTTCTGCCCAGCTTTTGTGGTGGCCATTTTGGAGAAAGGTCTATTAAGTTTTAGAAAAGAAATGTTACCATCCAAGTAAACATTTTCTTTTTTTCCATGTAGGCCTTCAATCCAAGAGATTTACTTCTTCTGGGCAGAGATAACACTGTTAAGGAATCACTGCAGTGAGTTCAAATTCAATTAAGTACTACACGTCAAGTTTTTAATTTTGGGAGAATTGTTTTTGCTGGACTGTCTCTTAAAATTTCCAAGTTATCCCATCAGACTAGAGCAATTTATTACAGCCATAATGTTTTTAATTTGAATCTGGAGAATGTGGACCGTAGCCCAGTGAATCTAATTCTTAAATGCAATCAGTTTGCCCAACTCAGTTAGAGTTTTTTTTCTGCAGCCTGTGAAGAGAATGATTGCTGTGTAATTAGCAGTTTATTTAATTTATAATAATGCATTGTACTAACATCATAAATGGGTTTTATGATTCATAGAGCATTGCAGACTGCAAGATCCATATTCCCTGGAAAAGTGTCAATTGATCTGATGTTTGGGCGACCACAGCAAACACAAGATGAGTGGTATAAGGAGTTATTCCAGGTAAGTGAGAAATAAAATCACTAATTAAAAATGGAAATTATAAATAAACAATCAAGTCATGTTAGAAAATTCAATTTCAGATATTATTGAGAATAATGTTAGCTTCAAAATTAAATAGATTACTAACTTAAGCAAATACATGTACTAAACAATTTATGCTTATTATTCTTGAAATCTTCATCTTGTAGGCATTATCAGTGTGTGATAATCATGTTTCATTATATCAGCTGACTCTCGAAAGAGGTACACCGCTTTATAAAAATGTCGCGTCAGGAAAAATGGTGAGACTATTATTACAATGAAGTTGCAAATTATTGATAAAAAATAATTATAGTATTTGAATTGATTTGAATGTAACATGGACCTCACTCTAGTTCAAAGACATCATTCTGTTTATTTTTAACTTTTGAAAATGTTTTTCCAACCAAAAATATGATATACAGTACAGTTGCATTAATACTATTAATAATAAATGGATATAAGCTAAACTGACATGATTGTTTGTTTGCTTACCATTTGTTTGTTTGTTTATTGTAGTCACTTCCTAATCCAGATGTGGTAGCTGAAATGTACCAGTTGGCTGTGGAGGTAATCAGCAATTCTCCCAGACATTTTATTATTAATATTTAACACAACTTTCTCTCTCCCCCTGAATTTATGTTAGACGTATCTGCCTTAATTTACCCTGCACAGGATGATATGACTTATAACCTCCTGACCAGTGTTTTATCTGTTTGATTGCGGGTCCGTGTCGTTGGATCAACAAGTTACACCACATTCTTGTTCCACTCAGACAAAAAGAATCACATACCCCCCACGTATTTGAATCTCCCACCCTCCTGGAATTTCCAGTTTAGCTTCATACTATAATTCCTTTAAAAATTTGGCTTTTGAGACGGGCCCCCTCTCTCTCTGAATTTCCAATGACCTTCCTTGTGATGGAACTGCAACAGCACATTGTGGAATGAAAACTAAGTCTTCTAAGTCAAGCAGGTGTACCCATGATAAAGGGGGGTGCAGTGGGGAGTCTATGGAAGGCAGGAAAAGACAGAAAGCTGGAGAAATAAGGAAAAATATTTGCAGCATGGTATATAATATATTTAGCAAACAAATAAGCACAAAGGAGCCACTTAGGAGGGGGCAAGAACGTGGCCCCAGATACAGTGCTGGCTATTAAATCACACAGAATTTTGTATTAATAATTTGCTATTTCTTGACTTCTTTTTCATTAGACTTTGATCACAAACGGATTCTATAGATACGAGGTTGCGAACTTTACAAAACCAGTAAGCACAATTTAAATATTTACTGTCAACTGAAAAATTATTAATAATACGAAGCTTATATGATTGTGTTCACTATTCCCCCTTTCTAACTATTATTTGAGGCTTACTTCAATTTGAAAGTAATTTACTTGTAAATTACATATAACAAAAATGACTGTAAACAGATTACCTCGTATTAATTTTCTGTCACTGTGATTTATTGCCTAATATTTAGTATTTTATTTTTCAAGGGTGCAGAAAGCAGACATAACTTGTCTTACTGGAATGGTACTCAGTACATTGGAGTGGGGCCTGGGGCTCATGGCAGGTCATTTTAATAATTATTATAATTATTAATTAATTTTTTGCACTTGTAAATCAACTCCAAATAACACTACCCTTCCTCCACCACCGGACAATTCCACCGGGACTTCCACTTGCTAAAATGTTAGCGGTCTTAATTTTTTTTTTTTTTAAATGCATCAACAGTTTATTCACACAATTACAATCACACCTACATCAGCTACATAATACCCCTTCCTCCACCACTGGGACAATTCCACCGGGACTTCTACTGGCTAAAATGTTAGAGGTCTTAAGAGCGACTTCCTGTAAAAGTCGACCAAACGGTGGCACAAGTCAAAAAATCGAATTCGCTCATATTTTGCTCATAGATAGGCCCTAGTCAGAAACTAAACGGACTGTAGTTAGTTTTTGAAAATACAGCTTTTTTCGGTAAAAATATGCGAAAAACCATTTTGCCCCGATTGGGCCCAAAATCGACTTCCGGTTTGACATAATTTTCGGGAAATTTGATCGCTTCGCGCACCATACTACAGCTATTTTTGAATCTTTAAATAGCATTTGTATCCTGTCTAGGTCTTCATTGTTCGATTTAATGAAAAATAAAATAAATCTAACTTAGTTTTGAGCCTGAAACAAGATCAAAATCATAGGCTAAATTTGCGAACTTGTTGCAAGCTAATTTATGCAGAGAAAACATTGACCATTTTATCTATGTGCGATAACTTAAAATTTCGTAAAAACATTTTCTGTGGGTTAATTATACGTTCACCTGATAGGATATGTACAAAAATATCTGGGTAAAGGATTTTAAGTGGCCCGCTTTGGCCCTTGTTTATCACTTATTTTGCCGAAAATATGCCGTTTCATGTGTAAACAATGGCGTGACAGGGCCAGTCGCAATCTGAATACTCGATAATAATCACTTTAACATAGCTATAGGGAAACGCATAAATATAACTGATCATTAAATCGGAACCTAAAGAACATCTCTTATTGACTGTTTTTATTCTACTATTAGTATATTTGCATTTTAAAACCACAAGTTCGTTTTATGACCTAAACTATGCCGGTTTGTTTCTCTTCAAACTTTGCAAATTTGAAACACTATCATATTTTGTTCATTCTTCAAACACTATAAATGTATCGCCCTCTTGGTAAACTAGAACTTTCATGTAAAGATCAAATGAGTAAATTATGTTCTTGAATTATTGACCATTATTCTCCCTGCAGCATGTTCGACATAGCAAGAGCATTGCGTGACTCTGTTTATAGCGTGCGACGGGAATAAATATTTTTTTTTAATGTTCAAATAGCTAAGTTTATTACTTTCGCTGATTACCACTAATTACAAATGGTTGAGAAGTACAACTAACCAGTTCTCAATGGTTTATTTAATTTTAAATGAGTGATAAATTAATATATGGAGAAATGCTCTCTGCTGGTACGGCCAGTGGTATATACTGCTCAGCCTCGGCAAGAAAACAATGACGAAAGAAGATTAACGAAAATGACGGCGAAAATTATTTTGTGTTTCAATAATACTACATGTATACAAAATTATTAAAATAGCACTTTCGTTGTTTGCTGAATCCAGTGCTATTTTAATTATTTATTTTTTATCAGCTTCTCATAACATTGGGCATCTCTGGTTCCGCTGCTGCTGGTTTTCGTTTTCATAGCGACAGGGCCATGGGCTTGGGAGTCCAAAATATTCCAGTAACTATATAGAGGGACCTGATGGATTCTTAGTTACAAATTAGAATTTGGGAAATCCTCAGTTATCAGTTGAAATTTTAGCCGTTTCTCAGCTATCAGTTTTGACCGATCTCAGTTGACAATGACTCGATCGAGCCTCGACATTCTTCGGAAGACCTCGTATAATCCTTGGAAATCTTACGTTGATTTCGGCAATCTCTGAAAGACTGTATTATTTATCCCCAAAAGCTCAGTAAGATGTTTCAGATTAGGTGCGAAATACTTCGCTGCTTCGCAGTTCACACATGTGTCGTGTTGTAAGACTACTGAACTGGAGACATCGTGACGCATCTCAGACGTGCAAAATTTGCACTCTGGGATGCTAAAATGTTCA
Source organism: Desmophyllum pertusum (assembly GCA_029204205.1). NCBI lineage: Eukaryota > Metazoa > Cnidaria > Anthozoa > Scleractinia > Caryophylliidae > Desmophyllum > Desmophyllum pertusum. The sequence continues at coordinate 5,851,275 of MU827778.1, read as the reverse complement.
GTAACTGTTCACTCATTTCTCAGGATCAGTTTGATTTGACAACTGTTTGATGTTGCCATGACAACCGCGTGTTTTGACATGCAGATTTATCGGCCCAATTATTGAATTTTTAAATGACATTTCATTTACTGATTTACTGGCTTGTTTCTGACGTCACGAGAAAAGAAAACCTGAAATAGAAGATGGTGTACTTCATGACGTACGTATATTAAACGTAGACGTCATAATTAACAGCAAAACCACGCACCTTATGCTGTAAAGCAAGCTATAGGCTCTCTACTAAAGGCATAAGGCTTTCAAGGAGTCTTATGGGATTCAATCAACTCTCCTCCTCCTGTACAGTCATGGGTGTATAATTTGGGTTAGGGTAGGATGTAACGTTCGAGGGTTGGAATATTTCGCAACTCTCATTTCTTGGGACACCTGAGACGGGGTCAAGCTTCTTTCCAGTTTGTTTTTGTTCATTACAGTAGGTGATCCTTTTGAATCAAATTGAACCTTGTTTTCCGAACGAAAGAACTCTTGAGAGCCCAACCCGCATGGACAAAGGAGGAAATGTAACATCGTATAGCTGGTTTTCGTTCTCAAGTATTCCACGTCACATTTTCATGCACATATATATAGATGTTATTGATCTAGCGTGAGGTCCGTATTGGGAAAATATTGGTCGAGTTCTTTTTTGCAAGTTTATGGACCGAGCCGAAGGCGAGGACCATAAACTTGCAAAAAAAGAACTCGACCAATATTTCCCAATACAGACCGAACAAGCTAGTTCAATAAAGTTTTTATTATAATGGCTTTTTAAAATATTTGCTGAGAAATTAATGCAACCATTCTCGGCTAACGCGCGCGCGCCAAAGCTAAGCGAAAAGTTTAACCAAAATTGTCCGCCAGACATGAGGGAAAATGTTTCTACTTAATAGAAAACAGTTTTCTTTTGTTCAATGTTTCATAAAAGGAATTTGGCGAAATGAGTTCGTGAGCGGTCCATCTTTGCGGTCCGTATTGCAAAATTCGGACCGCTCAGGGAACCAATCAGAATGTTCCTTTTCATCGTGAACCAGTTTGCCATATAATAAATAGCCATATTTCTCTCAGTGTATCTCATGTTCCAGGGCACGTCAACTGGTGCTTACCACACGGTGTTGCTCAAGACTGAAATACCTTCAAATATTAAGCATTGAAAAAATGTTGTAAATATACATTTGCAAAAACATAAGTTTGTTTATTTTCCCAAGTAAAAGGGTTAAAAGGGTCAGACTACATTGCCTGTAAAAAGTTTTTTGGAAACTGAAAAATCTGGTCCCCTCGGGCGACGGTAAACGGAACAAAGGGCTGGCCTGAACAGAGCTCTCCCCAGGCAGTAATGTTGCGCTTAGCTTATTCAGTGATAAACATCAACTTGTTCAATTATTCCCTTGTTTCTGCCTCGAGCGTGAGTGCGCAAAAACGCAACGATGACATACACCATCCGTTGCATTTAGTCGGTAAAGAGCAGAAAAGGTGCGTGGTGCAACCGCGCCCGACTAAAGAGCGACGACTGGGACGAGGCAGATGACTGCACGAAGACTGGTCAAGGTATTGAGACGAATCGGAAGCGTGCACAATTGAAAATGAAAACGTCTATGGTTTTATTAATAATTGAGCTAAAAAGTAGTATCTAGTAGTACGGATATTTTGTGAGTTGCCGTTCCAGGGGGTTGTTGTTATTGTCATACCTCTCTGTTAGAGTTATCCCGATAGCATTTAGGGTATTGGGTAGTAAGTGGTTTTGTTTTAGAATTGATGCATCTTAGGAGTGAAACTGAATTCGAGTCACACCCATATAGCGTGATTCTGTTATCCTTGAGGGGTTCCTTTCAAAGGAAATTACCCACCGTCACCCACCGATGTCACTATGATACGAGAGAGTCCCGGCCCCCAGGTTACGGTATACGAGCAATGAGCGAAATATATTTATTACTGCAGGAGTTTCCTTCAGATACAAACAATCCCGACTTGTTATGCTTAACAATTAACTGGGAATGTATTCCCTTTAGAACCCGCTCGACGAGATTTAACTTAAAATTACAGTCTGCACTGCGACTTTGTGATCAACATCGTGTACTGGTCAAGCAACGGTTTCCAAGTCTCACTCCAACTGCCTTCAAACGGGTGAACAAAAACTATCTCGGATTGCTCTTATTTTTTTAAAGAGTTCACAACTAGGTAGTTTATATTTATAGCCTTGGCTTGTTTTGAGGCTACTTGGACGGAATTCTCAAAACAACTCATGCTATTTAATAGGTTGTTCAACCGCAATCGGGTACGAAAAAATAAAACTGCTAAAAGCAATGCCATAAATTATAATTAAACGAACAAATAAAACAAAAATGGTTCCATTATGTTTTTCATTTACCTTTATCTAGATATCTTCCTGTGGTTAATTGGAAATCACTTTTTTATCAGAGCGAGTCTCCGGTGAATAGCCGTGTCACGCCATTGTTTACACATGAAACGGCATATTTTCGGCAAAATAAGTGATAAACACGGGTCAAAGCGGGCCACTTAAAATCATTTACCCAGAGATTTTTCTATAGATCCTATCAGATGAACGTATAGTTAACCCATAGAAAACGTTTTTACGAAATTTTAAGTTATCGCACATAGATAAAATGGTCAATGTTTTCTCTGCATAAATTAGCTTGCAACAAGTTCGCAAATTTAGCCTATGATTTTGATCTTGTTTCGGGCTCAAAACTAAGTTAGATTTATTTTATTTTTCATTCAATCGAACAATGAAGACCTAGACAGTATATAAATGTTATTTAAAGATTCGAAAATGGCTGTAGTATGGTGCGCGAAGCGATCAAATTTCCCGAAAATTCTGTTAAACCGGAAGTCGATTTTGGGCCCAATCGGGGCAAAATGGTTTTTCGCATATTTTTTACCGAAAAAAGCTGTATTTTCAAAAACTAACTACAGTCCGTTTAGTTTCTGACTAGGGCCTATCTATGAGCAAAATATGAGCGAATTTGATTTTTTGACTTGTGCCGCCGAAAGCCGATTTTAGTCGATTTTTACAGAAAGTCGCTCTTAATGGTTACAGTAGTTCACTGAGCTCTGGATTGAGAAATCCAGTTTTTGAGACTGCGGTCATTTTATAGTGTTCTTGGGCAAGGCACTTTACTGTCACAGTGACTCTCTCCACCTGGGATGAGTGCCAGCAAATTGTTGGGATGGGGCAATCTGACAAAATGCTGGGGGGGGGGGGGGGGGGGGTAACCCACATCGGACTGTCTAGTAGTATTCCTAGTCGCTTCATGCTATGGATGCAGAAATTAAGGCTGAAGAGGCTTAATTTACTTTGTTGTGTTATGGTGTAAAAGCCAGAGCCTGAATTGTGTAAATTGTTTATTGTAATGATGCCTTTTGTGTCAACTAACAGATTTGTTCCTTGTGGCAATGGAAGTGAAATGCGACAGGCAAGAGTGCAGACATTAGAACCAAACCAATGGATGAAAGAGGTGAGCTTTTCATTTCTACCACTTGTTAGTTAACTTGTCTCTCTAACGTGCAGGCATTGTCACTAGTAAATGATATTACAGGCATCCAGTTTCTTAATTATTTAATACCTGTACACATGTATAGTTGGGGTTACACTATAGGTGATGTTTCCTGCCACTTGTCATGCATTTTTGTTGCACCATTGCAGGACAAGTTGCACTTGTAAACTGCCTCCTTGGCAGGTGCTGTGTGAAGCACATCATGGCCTTCCCGCCTTCCTTTGTGTGTCCATTTTTTGTGTGTGTAAAATAACAGAGATTTCTGGTTACGAGGAATTGAAGTTGCACAACATTTTCCTTAGTGTAACTGACCACCAAGACAACACTGTTGCAGCATTGCAATCACTGACAAAAGTAGCACTTTAAAAAAAATCTACTTCATGCAACACTTGCTGCAACAAAATGTTGCAAGACGTGTGCTACACTATATTACCATTTCTAGGGTGCAAGTTGGAGTCCTTGTGTGCTAGCTTGGGCCTTTGTCATTGGCATTACTTCATCTGCCAACCAAAAACATGACAAATGTCCAAAAATTTACTTGCCTGTCGGGCAAGTGATGGATAAAATGTACTAGCCCGACAGAAAAAGCCATTAGCCCTGGGCTATCAGACAGCACTTTCTTTGCATGCTGATTTCTTGACGTGCAACTTGTGTCGCAACGAAACATGATTGCAATACAACTTGCAAGAAAATTTACCATAACAATGGCTCTCTGATTTTCATTTCAAGGTTGAAACAAGAGGTCATGCAACTAGAAAACAAGTACCACAAACAAAATTTGAAATGTAAGCTAAAACTATTTTCTTTTTGTGTAAAAAATGGCTGAGTCCAGCTAGTGTATATTAATATTTTATTTCTTAATTTGATCACAGATTAGAAGAAGTTCTCATGCTAAGTCTTAGAACTGTTGATGGTCTCAGTAATCAGGTACCGGTACTGTAATGGTAGAAAACCGCAAACTAAAATTAATGCAATGTGCATTTAATAATGAAGCCAATTGTTCAAAGCCTTGTTTTTGGTGGACTAGTATCCGGGGGGGAGCTTATCATTCCAAGGAATTTTGCCTTCGCGTGGTAAAAGTAATCAAAACAACGATATAAAGTTCTAAAGTCATCAATTGAACATCACCAGTCTCTAAGCGTACTGTAAGTACATAATAATAAAACAAGCTCTGCAATAGGGGCTTATAATCAAAAGACGCTTATTATTGAAAATATTTTTATTTCTGAGGCTTCTTTTTGAGAGGGCAGACAGACAGACAGACAGACAGCCAGTCTGGATGAAACCCTTGCGTGTGACCATTCAAATTGAAGCTGCAGTTCTTTTATTTGGTATACGAACGGTTTATTATACTGTACAAGATGGTTCTACACTTAGAGTCAGTGAGTCAAATGAAAACTATTGGAGTACTTTCATGTGGTGCTGTACTTTGAAACTCTTAAGAATGAAGCGGTTTGGTGAAGTAAAATATATTATTATTTTTGTTAATTATATGTTTTGTTCTTGTTTCTCTGTGTAGAAGTGGCAGACCTTGTCTCCTTTTGGTATGTCACTGTATGATACATTCAAAGACAACACGGATGTTCAAGATCTCATGCAGTCTGACCTCCTGTCACTCAGTGAAAAGTAAGTTTAAAAAAGTCATCATTAATAAGCCTCCGCACACAGGAATGCCGCTTATTATGTTAGTCATATATATTCATTCTGAAAGCTTTCCATTTCTATTAACTTTTACACTATATTGACAGTATAGTACTTGATAATAAATGTTCAAGAATACATCAAAGTGTTCATTGAATCGCTTATTGTTTGTATTTTCAGTGAAATGTTTAATAACTAAACCAACGATCGTTTGATAAAAAGTTTTATGTTAACACTTTTTAAAAAGGACTGATTTTAGCACAACATTTATAAGCCTTTATTGAATTTATTTGGGGACACATCCCATGTAAACATGCAAAGTAACTACAATTACAGCAACAACCTTCAGGTAACAGTCTTCAAATTCATGATAACATGACTTTGTGTTAGCATTTCATTGGCTAGCTTTATAATATATATAACATATAGAAAGCATGCACTCTGATTGGCTGAAAGTCATGTAAGTGTGTTTCTATAACTTAGTAGAAAAACAGAAAAAGGTTTCTATGAGCCTTATTCTAAACAAGATAGAATAAATTTTATCTGGGTTTTGTATCACGATGTTTGGGAGCTAGAATTTGAAAAATTTGTGGAAATACTTGCCTAGTCAGCTCTTGCCGACACAGTATTTATCATTTTCCCAAACTTTCACTTATGTATTTATAACTCTGTAGAAAAACAGAAACTGTTTTCACATCAGTTCTAATATATATGTTTGTACCGATGTTATTTTCAGAGGCATCAAAGCCACCCACAAGGGTTTGTTTGTATTGGACAGCATTGTACCAACATTATTGCTGCATCTTGAACAGATAATTGGGATGTCATCAAAATCAGAATCAGATTGACACACAAATGTCTAGCCTGCGAGCAAGCTCTCTTGGCGTTTTTGGGGGGAAAAGAGAAAGAGCGGGGGAAAGAGAGCTTGCACGGATGTCTCAGAATTTTGAATGCCGCCCCTCAAAACCCCCCGCCGTTTCCAGCTTTTGAACTGTCAAAATTTGGTCAATTGAAACTTCGTGGTCGTCTCAATTTTCTACGTAACGCAATGCCTTGTATTCGATCTCACACGTTCGAAAGTCGTTTCTCGAAAAGTACTAAACGGGTCGAATCGAAAAACATCTCTATCGATAGGGGTTTCAAAGCGCAGGACAGCTAGAATATTTGTTTCCCGTTTGTTAGAAATTCCGCTCTGAAATTTCTGTTACAAGATTTTGCATATTTAATTACAAAAGCCAGTGTGTAGTATTTCCCAGTATGCTACGAAAAATGTTGTTTCTCCGGAACTACCGTACCATTTGACTCGAGAGAGGTCTCTTTGGAAAGCATTTTCAAAGCGCTGAACAGAAAAAATATTTAGTACGTGCCCCTTCGAAGTTTACTTCCAAAAATACCTGAACTAATTTTTCTGCATGAGTGATAAACACTAAAGCGTCATGTTTGCTAAGAAGACGTCATCAATTAATTAATTTCCACCAATCAGCATTTCGCGTCGATTTTTTGAGCGCAGATATTCAAAACTCTGAGACATCGTTGCAAGCTCTCTTTCACTTTCCCGCCTCCCCCACCCCCCAAAAACCCCAGAGAGCTTGCTCGCAGGCTAACAAGTGTCTAAATTTTGAAAATTAAAAAAAGAATATTGTATTTTATTTGTTAGAATAAAATATTGCCAACCAAGGATTGATACAGTAGTGATTTAAATGTAATTCACCTAGAAGCTCACAGTTTTCCTCGAGCTTCGCTCTCGGAAAACTGTTCGCTTCTCGGAACAGATAATGTCCGTGGACAAATATCCGAGCATATTTTTGAAGCCAAATGGAGGCTATTGTTTATATATATAATTTTGGCTTGTATGAATAAAAGAACATCCATTTTTCAACTACATGTAAGACTGCTAGTTGCAACTTTGAGGTGGTAATAGATTCTCACAAAATGTCAGGATGGAGTTTGAAAAGCCTTTTGAGATGAAATATGCCTTACTCCCTATATCAGTAAAAACTTCAGACAATCTATAACTATAGCATAACAATAGTCTGCCTTTTTTCTTTAGTTTTATTTTTATTTTCTGTGGATCCTCGGGTCATATAGTGTTAAATAAAATAACAAAATAATACATTGTATTTTACAAATCATTGCAAAAAATTGGAACTGAAATTAAGTACATATTTCAAAAAATACTTCATTTAAAAAATAGCATTTTAAAAATCAAATAACAAAAAAATGGAAAAGTAAATACACTGATGTAGTTACACTACACTCTGACACATTTAAAAAAGTCGTTTAAAAATAGTTTTAAAAATCATTACAAAAAACTAGAAAGTATAAAGTTCACATTTCAAAAACGATTTTCATTAAAAAAATAGTATTTTAAAAATCATAACAACATTTTGAAAAGTAAATACACTGATGTAGTCTACACTGCACTCTGACACATTAAAAAATAGTACATTACAAATAATTGCAAAAAATTGGAAATATTACTATAAAGTACATATTTCAAAGAAGACTTCATTACAAATCATTTTAAAAAAATTGTAAATTATAAAGTACACAAAAAAGACTTCATTATTAATGAAAATAATATTGTACAAATCATTACAAAACAAATATTGGAAAGTACTGTAAGTAAGTACTGATGACAGTCTACACTACACTCTGACACGTTAAAAATACTTTTAAAAAATAGTTTTACAAATCATTACAAAAAATTTGGAAAGTGGGTACACATTGAAAAAGACTTCATTAAAAATAGTATTTTACAAATTATTACAAATAATAAAATAAGTACACATTAAAAAAAAGACTCCATTAAAAAAATAGTTTTCATACAAATCATTACAAACAATTGGAAATAATAAGTAGTTATGCAGTCTACACTCCACTCTGACACATTTAAAAAAATACTTCATTTAAAAATAGTTTTTCAAATCATTTCAAAAAATTGGAAAGTAATTTGATGCAGTCTACACTCCACTATGCATGCCCCTATAAGGGAATATAGAAAGGTAAGAAAACAAGACACCTTCAGAACAATGTCCAAGCGTCTCCATATGACAGGTGTCCTGGTAATTGAAGGTGTATGACTTAAGGATCACGTCTTGCTGTCCCTTATGTGTCCCCCCCACTTATGTGCCCCTTTCTCACCCAGCACAAGGGGACAGTCAGATGCCCACTCTGAGCTGCCCCCTCTGTATGCTTTCTCCAGTTTTCCCCAGCACAAGGGGGCAGTCAGATGCCCACTCTGAGCTGCCCCCTCTGTATGCTTTCCCCAGTTTTCCCCAGCACAAGGGGACAGTCAGATGCCCACTCTGAGCTGCCCCCTCTGTATGCTTTCCCCAGTTTTCCCCAGCACAAGGGGACAGTCAGATGCCCACTCTGAGCTGCCCCCTCTGTATGCTTTCCCAGTTTTCCCAGCACAAGGGGACAGTCAGATGCCCACTCTGAGCTGCCCCCTCTGTATGCTTTCTCCAGTTTTCCCCAGCACAAGGGGGCAGTCAGATGCCCACTCTGAGCTACCCCCTCTGTATGCTTTCCCCAGTTTTACCCAGCACAAGGGGACAGTCAGATGCCCACTCTGAGCTGCCCCTCTGTATGCTTTCCCTGGTTTCCAGCACAAGAGGACAGTCAGATGCCCACTCTGAGCTGCCCCTCTGTATGCTTTCCCCGTTTTCCCCAGCACAAGGGACAGTCAGATGCCCACTCTGAGCTGCCCCCTCTGTATGCTTTCCCCAGTTTTCCCCAGCACAAGGGGACAGTCAGATGCCCACTCTGAGCTGCCCCTCTGTATGCTTTCCCCAGTTTTCCCCAGCACAAGGGGACAGTCAGATGCCCACTCTGAGCTGCCCCCTCTGTATGCTTTCTCCAGTTTTCCCCAGCACAAGGGGGCAGTCAGATGCCCACTCTGAGCTGCCCCTCTGTATGCTTTCCCCAGTTTTCCCCAGCACAAGGGGACAGTCAGATGCCCACTCTGAGCTGCCCCCTCTGTATGCTTTCTCCAGTTTTCCCAGCACAAGGGGCAGTCAGATGCCCACTCTGAGCTACCCCCTCTGTATGCTTTCCCCAGTTTTACCCAGCACAAGGGGACAGTCAGATGCCCACTCTGAGCTGCCCCCTCTGTATGCTTTCCTGGTTTTCCCCAGCACAAGAGGACAGTCAGATGCCCACTCTGAGCTGCCCCCTCTGTATGCTTTCCCCGGTTTTCCCAGCACAAGGGACAGTCAGATGCCCACTCTGAGCTGCCCCCTCTGTATGCTTTCCCAGTTTTCCCCAGCACAAGGGGACAGTCAGATGCCCACTCTGAGCTGCCCCTCTGTATGCTTTCCCCAGTTTTCCCCAGCACAAGGGGACAGTCAGATGCCCACTCTGAGCTGCCCCCTCTGTATGCTTTCCCCAGTTTTCCCCAGCACAAGGGGACAGTCAGATGCCCACTCTGAGCTGCCCCCTCTGTATGCTTTCTCCAGTTTTCCCCAGCACAAGGGGGCAGTCAGATGCCCACTCTGAGCTACCCCCTCTGTATGCTTTCCCCAGTTTTACCCAGCACAAGGGACAGTCAGATGCCCACTCTGAGCTGCCCCCTCTGTATGCTTTCCCTGGTTTTCCCCAGCACAAGAGGACAGTCAGATGCCCACTCTGAGCTGCCCCCTCTGTATGCTTTCCCCGGTTTTCCCCAGCACAAGGGGACAGTCAGATGCCCACTCTGAGCTGCCCCTCTGTATGCTTTCCCCAGTTTTCCCAGCACAAGGGGGCAGTCTCAGCAGCCATATGCCCACTCTGAGCTGCCCCTTCTGTATGCCCCCACAAAGGGAAACTCAGATGCCCACCTTACATGAGGCCCAACTGTACAGCCAAACACCTAACCATGAACACATCCAAATGAAACAGTCAACTGTGATCTCACTTACCAGACTGTGACACACGGATGCTGTCCCTTAAGTATCTCCCTTACTCACGTTTTCATCACCCCTTACTTGAAGCATGTTAAAGCAGAGATTCAACTGCTAAGAGCTGTGTAAAAAGGTAAAGGTAAAGCGACTTTATTTATACACGGTTTGTGTTTAAAGCTAGAAGCTTGTGGGGCCGTGTATAGAAACAAATACCGTATTTCAAATAAACACAACATGTGTGATATAAAATTAAACAAATTTATGAAATTAAAAGGTGTGTCAGAGCAGAGATTCAACTGCAATGTAAGAACTGTTTTGACATAAAATTAAAGAATATGAAGATTAAATAAATTTTGAAATTACAAGGTGTGTCAGAGTAGTAATTTAACTGTAATGTAAGAACTTTTTTTTGAATAAATAATAAGTAAACAAATGAAATGACAAGTTGTGTCAGAGCAATAATTAAAACTGCATTGTAAAAGCCATTTTTGGCATAAAATTAAAGAATATTAAAATTAAACCAGAGCAGTGTCAGAGCAGTAATTGAACTGTTTTGATATAAAGTTAAAGAATATTACAATAATTAAAAACAAATTTATGAAATTACAAGGTGTGTCAGAGCATAGATTCAATTGCAATATAATATAAACAAATTTATGAAATTAAAAGGTGTTTCAAAGCAGTAATTTAACTGCAAAGAGGTGGGGTTTTTTGTTTTTTTTGCAAACAGTTTTTTTTTTTTTTTTTTTTTTTTTCCCCCACAAAGTGCTTTTTTGACATAAAATTAAAGAGCATTAAAATAAAATTACAATTAAATAGGTTATCTACTGAAAAAGTTGACCCTCGGATCCGGCGCTGATACCTCCTTACCGTATACCAAAAAAATATATATATATGAAAATATTTTTATGACATTACTGTTCATAATTATAATACACATAAATATTATGTGTATTTAAATGTATATCAAAGTTTTACTGAGATGATGTAGAGGGCGAGCTGCCATCATGATTGCTTGAAGCGTTGGGAGCTTGAGCTTGTATTGTACGTTGAAGCCATTCATGAACCCGACGATCACCGATATATGCTGATACGGCGTCTGTACCCGGTGGGGTGAAGAATACTGCCAGCTCTGGTATCCCGTGATGGTGTAGATAGGTGCCTGGGTGTACCAGTGTTGGAGCCATCGGTGTATCGACTGAACTTGGAGGATCAGGAACTGGAGCTGAATCATCACTCACATCAGTAACAGCAGGAACATCTGAAGTACTTGCCTCGACCTCCACTGTAGGACTACCCATTGAGCTGGAGCCCTCGATAACAGTTCGCTTGCTTCGCCTCCTTTTTGGTGGAGTTCTTGCCACTGAGGAGTCGCTGCTTGTTCCACATGCACTGGTGCTGGCGCTGGTACCAGGGGTACAAGGTGGGGCTGTGAACGGGATGGGTGGCCTTATCAATCGTGGGAGTGGTCTACCTGATGCGCGTGTCCTTGTCTCACACGATGAACTCCCAGCAACGCTGTTATCACGATCCTGTCTAATAGGAGACCTACTGCGACTACGTTCTCTTTGGGATGACGATCCAGATTCACGTAAAGAGCGTCGTCGTTCGCGTTCTCGCCGCTCGCGGGCGCGTCGTTCATGCTCGGCGTCTCTGTAGGTATACTTCCCTGAAAGTAACCTGTCTGCCACTTCTTTACCAGTTACGCTGGCGTCAAAGAACTTACGTGGGTGGAACATTGCATCGAAATCGATGTCGGGAGACATTGAGCGTGCATCTTCCTCATCTTCTGATAACAGAGATATGAAACTCCCAGGGTCATGCTGTCCAGCCCTGCCGGAACGGCATGGGCATACATGTCTCTCCGCGTTCGTTAATTCATTTCTTATTTGAGCCTCGAGGACTGAAATACGGGCAGTGGTTTCGGCTACTTGCCTTTCCAACTCTGTCAAGACAAGAAAAGGAACGGTATATATGAACAACTCAATTCCGCGTTTTTTTGTCACGTTTGAACCTAGTATAGTTATATGGTCTAAGCTGCCTCTAAGCTGCCACGAGTTTCCTGTTTTTCTTTTTGTTTGTGTGTTTTCACTATCTGCAGACTCCGCAAACAAGATTGCCTCGTTTGAGCACTATTCAAGTGATGAAATCTTGTTTGTGGAGTCTGCAAATTGCCTTTCCAACTCTGTCAAGACAAGAAAAGGAATCTATTTTTTTAGTCACCGGTTTCAACCTAGCTATATACTTTATATGGCCTATAAGCTCCCACGACCGGTGTGCGGAAGGTCAGAGGTTCGACTCCTGTTGCATTGTGAGAACTAGGAATTGTTTTTCCGAGTAGCTTGTGTCACTGACTGTGCTGGCCATTTTCACACGAGAAGACGGACAACGTTTCGGACGAATGGAATGGAATGGAATGGAATGGAATGGAAACTTTATTGTAACTCCCCAATCTCGTACCCAGAGTCCACGGTCTCCTCGGTCAGCGGGTCGTCGCCAGGTTAGCGACGACCCGCTGACCGAGGAGACCGTGGACTCTGGGTACGAGATTGGTAACTCCCTACAAGGGTTTTTCAGTTACATAACTACTTAAGCCCCCCTCTCTTTCCCCTTACTTATACCTACTTATAACTACATGAATAAGCACATAAAAAAATTGGTAAAAACACGATAAGCTTAAAAGAAAGAAATACAAATTGGAATGGAAACAAATTCATAGATTAATCAGCTAAAAGTAACTTAACAATTCGTGATCTATAAACTCTTATGGAGTTTGAAGATGTAGTTTCGTCGCTAAGGTCGTTCCAGAGGCTAGCTACACGGTAACTGAATGACTGCTGACCGATAGCTCGGCGACATCTCGGAATGTTCATTTGATTACGTTGTCTGGTATTTCTGGTATGAATATGAGAACGCAAGGTGAATTTCTCAACTAAGTAATCAGGGACGAGTTTGTTAACACATTTAAACATCATTATGGCATCGTTCAAGTAAAGTCTGTCTTTAACAGTCAGCCAGTTTAAGGATTTGAGACCTTGTGAAATGTGGTCAAACTTTTTGAGGCCAAAAACAATACGTGCGGCAAAGTTTTGCACCAACTGGAGTTTCTTGATGTTATATTTACGAACAGGTTGTCTAACCATAGACGGACAACTCATCTTGTGTTGCAAGATTTTCATGCAACTTGTCGTGCAACAATGTTTCGTTGCAAGTTGCAATTGTTACGCGTATTACTACCCGTGCTGCAAATTGCTGCAGCATGTTGTATAAAGTTGAACTTATGTCTATATACTTCACGCAACATGTTTCCGAAACTTGCAACACGGTGGTAATACGCTCAACATCGTTTTTTCAACTTGCAACACAGCATTGTTGCGCGACAAGTTGCAAGAACATGAAAATGCCTCATTTTCTGATAGTATGCGATATCAAACCTGGGTCATGTTGTCCAGCCCTGCCGGAACGGCATGGACACGCTTGTCTCTCATTGCGCAAGTCATTAACTATCTCCCTAAGCGAAGAGATGCTGTTGGAGTTGTCGGCAACTTGACGTTCCAACTCTGTCAAGACAAGAAAAGGAACGGGTATCAACAACTCAATTCCGTTTTTATTTCGTTGAGTTTGAACCTAGCTATATAGTTATGTTTTGTTTTTCACTATCTGCAGACTCCGCAAACAAGACTGCATCATTTGAGCACTATCCAAGTGATAGATCTTGTTGGCAGAGTTTGAAAGGAAATTTCAGACTCATGATCAGTCTGCAAATTGCCTTTCCAACTCTGCCAAGACAAGAAAAGGAACAGTATTGACAACTCAATTCTGTTTTTGAACCTAGTTTAATATATGGCTAAGCTCCCACGAGTCTCCTGTAGCTCAGTGGTAGAGCGTCCGACCAGTGTACGGAAGATCATAGGTTCGACTCCTGTTGGGAGAACTCGGAATATTTTTTTCCGAGTAGCTTGTGTCACTGACTGAATAATATCTTTCTCGCTGCCATTTTCACACGAGAACATGGACAAAGTTTTGGACGAACAAGTCGTCTAACGATTTATTCACCATATACGGACAACTCATCTTAAATAAATAAAAACTTTATTTAAGTGTCAGAGAATTTAGCACTGCTGTGCTAATTGTGGACACTGTAAATGAACAAACAAATATTGTAAATAGAACTAAACTTGTTAAAAATCCCAACTGGCGGGAGGCTAACCAGTTTACGCGTATTTAATACCACCCGTGCTGTAAGTTGTGGCAACATGATGTTCTACAACTTGATAAATTGGAATACGCTTAACAGACTTAACACTATAAATCCTGCCCACTGAAAAAGATTCAGTGGCTCAGGTGGGACTCGAATGGTATCAACAACTCAATTCCGTTTTTCATTTCGTCAAGTTTGAACCTACGTAGCTATATAGTTATATGTGCATGTTTTTTTTTACTATCCGGCTATCTGCAGACAACGCAACCAGTATTTCATCACTTGAATGAGATCTTGTTTGCGGAGTCTGCAAATTGCCTTTCCAATTCTGTCAAGACAAGAAAAAGAACGGTATCGACACTTTAATTCCGTTTTTTTTAGTCACGTTTGAACCTACGTAGCTATAGTTATATGACCTAAACTGCACGGGTCTTCTGTAGCTGATCAGTGGTAGAGCGTCCGACCGGTGCGGGCAATTTTTTTTTACGCCCACTTCAAGATGGCGGCAATATGGCGGCAAGATGGCGGCGATAAGACTTTTTCCACCAAAAAGGAACACAGTTCATGAATTGAGTTGATCCGAAGCCACAATCACCTTCAGTTCCCTAACACCACACAATCGAGCCGCTAGCTGCCCGAAACACTAATTTTTAAGGCAACAACGTGATCGATCCCATAACATACGCCAAAACTGACCAATGCTAACTGGTTTACTACGAACGAATCATAAAATCGTTACTTAACATCATAATTTAAACCATTTTTTAACCCCAAACAGTAAAACGGTGGCTAACTTGAAATTCTAAACTGTTGATTAACCTGAAACAATATTTAGTCGCTTAAAAAAATACAAAATGTAAACGGCCGCCATCTTGAAGTGGGCGTAAAAAAAATTCGCCCGGTGTGCGGAGGTCATATACGTTCGACTCCTACTGTGAGAACTCGGAATTCTTTTTGCGCGTAGCTTGTGTCATTGACTGAATAATATCTTTATCACTGGCCATTTTCACACGAGAAGACGGACAAAGTTTTGGGAAAACAACTCGCGGTCTAACGATTTATTCACCTTAGAGGGACAACTAATCTTGTCAGTGTTTCAACATTTATATTTCTTGCAATTGTCGCGCGCAATGATGTTTCGTTGCAAGTGGTGTATTTATATCACCCGTGCTGCAATTTGCGGCAACATGATAAAGTTGAACTTATATACTTCACGCAACATGTTGCCGCAACTTGCAACACGGTGCTAATACGCGTTCAACAACGCTTTTCAACTTGCAACACAGCATTGCTACGCATATAGTTAATGAATGCAATGCGAGTAATGAACACTATCGCACTGCCTCGTTGGAGCAGATTGTCAATGAATACAATGAGTGCATTCATTAACTATCTGCTCCAACGGGGCAATCTTGGTTGCGTTGTCTAAGACGAAGATATGCTGTTGGAGTTGTCGGCAACTTGACGTTCCAACTCTGTCAAGACGTGAAAAGGAACGGTATCATTGAGCGGAAAATCAATATCAGTCTTATCC
Organism: Desmophyllum pertusum; assembly: GCA_029204205.1. Taxonomy (NCBI): domain Eukaryota; kingdom Metazoa; phylum Cnidaria; class Anthozoa; order Scleractinia; family Caryophylliidae; genus Desmophyllum; species Desmophyllum pertusum. Next base: position 5,835,471 of record MU827778.1, on the reverse strand, counting down.
TTCGTTAACTGCGCAGACATCGGGATTATTAAATAGAAACTGAAGAACTGTTATTCCAACTAGTTGAAATTCTTGATGTGATACCAGTCTTATCATGTTGCCGCAAATTGCAGCACGGGTGATAATACACCACTTGCAACGAAACATCATTGCGCGCGACAATTCTTAGACCTCCCGCCCTATTTAAATCCAAAGAACGGCAGACAAGGCAATACCATCATAAGAAATTCATTTCGCTTAGTAGTAATGGTAACACATAAAAGAACAGTTTCTTAGCAAGAACAATAGCTGACTGGAACCAAATACCGGCCTCCGTGATTGACCAGGCCTCTATAGGGACCTTCAAAGCAGCTCTTAAAGCGCATTTTATTAATCTTAATCTAATCTACTCCGTAAAATGAAAATGTTTAGCGTCTTGCATGGGGGTGTGCGGCGCGCTTCTGAAACCTTTACCCTTTGTGTAAAAAAAATGGGTTCTCTCAGACGCATTTGGCAACAATTTTAATTGGTTATATTAACTAGTCAGTTTTTACAACTGTATACCCGTTTTCAGACAAAGATGGCTCAAAAACCATACCCTTTGGCGCCGCATGCACATACCTATATAAGGAGCTATAAGGTAGTACCCCCCCCCCCCCCCGTGAATAAATAAAGACTAAAATCATCTTATTGCGTCTTAATAATATCGATGTATCAATTTTATATTGTAAGACCCTCCTTCCCTCTTTACTTTACTTTTTCACGAACGACTCTTAACTTTCCTATTTCAAGATGAGGAACATCTTAAAAGACGATTAATTTTGATCCAAAACTCAGTGCGCTTTTTATTTACCCAGCCAATTTAAATGTTCTTCATTATCAGTTGAAGAGTTTCAGGCTGTTTATTCACGCTTCACATAACTGACTAAAAATATCGTTCTGTAAGTGTTTGCACTTGTTTGAGTGGTATATTAATCTTCAAAGTTGACGTTGTCTTGGCTGCTTGAAAACTTCTGGAATTTTAGTTTCTACTGAACATACTGCACGAAGCTGAACTGAAGTACTGTGAGATTCAAACAAAATACTTGTAAATTTTACAGACTCAAATTCTCTGACAAGCTATTTGTTCTGCAACACATCTTTTTCGCATTTTGCTAGAATTTTCTCCACATAATTTTTTTTCGTGGCACTTAATGAAAACAATCACACATTTTTGAGAACTTTACAGTTGTGAAAATTCCATGATTTTATTAATGTAAGGACCTGTCCGAACGCTGCTTATGTTTTATTTTATCTTTGTCTCCGTGTATATCTTTCTTTGAATTTAGTGACGTATTTAAAAAGATTTTTTTTCCTGATCATATATGATTTGTAATGTTTACATTACTTATGATTGTAATACAAGCTACAAGCCCCGTCATATTGTGTTGGTTTTCTTCAATACCATTACCATTACCATTGAGAGGGGGTGGGGGGGGGGGGGGGTCTGAACTTCCTGCATACCGTAAATTTAGTACTTCCGGTAACCGTCCCCTCCTTATTAGCTCCTGTCTCTGTGCATCTTCTACTGCGAAATTTTACGCAATGCTGCGTAATTTTTCCTATTTCTCCCGGTTTCCGCTACCTTGAGAATCCCGTTTCCCGCCCTCTCTTTTTCCGCCTCCCGTAAACTTTCCCCCAGGTTCCCGCACCCTTGTTCCCCCTCCCCCCAACTGTGTTATTTCCAGTATTTTGCGCGCCATAATTTTCTCCAAGAGTATTTAATTGTTTTAAACTCTTTTTATTTTCTTGCAACCAACATTGAGAAGTGGGCAGGCCACGGAGGAAATAATAATAATAAACTGTTCCAAGAACTGTGAGGGGGCTTGCAGCGATATAAAAATAATTTTAACTCACTTACCATCAATTCGAGACTTCAAACTTTGTACGCAGTTGTGTTCACCAACTTCGCCCTGCCTCAATTGCAGTCCACAGCCTTGGAATTGAGTCGAAGCAGAAGAACAAACGATCACTCTTCTTGGACACTCTGCTCGATGTTCAGCTTGACTTCTCCTTGGGAAGGTTGCCTCGCATCCGTCGTTCTCACAGGTCATTGGACCATACGGGCAAGTAGCGCAGTGTATCTCAAGTTGCTCCAAGTCGGTTAAAGCTAAACAGCCTGCTTCGACGAAATTGCAACGGATTTTCTGCTTAGCGATGATGTTTTTCAGCATTGGTAGAGCTGGTTTAAGGTTGTTTAGTCGCACTCTTTTTCTGCAGATTGGACAGGAAGCATTCGCCTCTAGCCATGTTGTAATGCATGTTGAACAAAACACATGCCTGCAAGGCGACTCCACTGGATCTTCTAAAACTCCAGCACAAATAGAGCATATTAGTTCAGGGTTGATGTTGGGAAACCTCTCCGGATCGATTCCCATGATTACTGACTGATTTTCTTCAAGAACAAGCTATCAAAAACTCGGATTTTTCAACAGCGGAAAAGTTCTGAAAAAACTTACAGCTTTTCCCGGCTTTTCCACCGGTTTCCAGGTAACGCGGGAAACCATGTAAACTAGAGCCCAGTCTAGCCGAGTTATTCGTTTCCGAAGTTCGTGATGTTCGGGATGTGACGACACTTCCGATTGCCTACGATTGCTCTCGCCTTTCCGATTGTTTGCCATATTAGGACATTTCCGGTAAATACATTATTCATGTTATCGTATGCAAATCACCAAAATAAACTGTTCTTGTTCTAAGAGAAGTGCATCTTCAGAAATCTTCCTAAATCTTTGCCATCTCTCATTTAAAATGGTGTTTCAGGCCTTAAGGATCTAGCTCAAGGATAGAAAAATATATTTTTTACGATTTTGACGAGTTCTACACACAGTGCTAAGAGTTTTGTTGCTGTGGATTCGTTTGTCGATTTTCATGACGGCGGAAGCGAACGCTCGACGGACTCCATTTTGATTTGGTATATTTTGCTTTTGGGTGGATTTAAAGATGGAACTACGTGTTGGAAACAAGTATCGTCTTGGTAGGAAGATTGGAAGCGGATCGTTTGGAGACATCTACTTAGGTAATCGTTGACCTTACTTTTCTCAACAAAGCTGCAAATTGATTTAAGCTTTATACCAAGTGGCAAATGAGAGTAGAATCCTATAAGCTTAAATCTATTATACAACCTCAGTAGTTCTGTGGGGTTCATAATAGTCTGCCCAATGTACGAACACATCTGGAGATTGTCGTATATTGTTTGTGCATAAGCATTAAGTGTAAATCTTGTTGGTTTTAAAGGTACGAACATTTCTACTGGAGAGGAGGTTGCTATCAAACTGGAATGTGTCAAGACGAAGCATCCTCAGCTTCACATAGAAGCCAAGTTTTACAAAATGATGCAAGGTGGAGGTGGGTTATATATTTGATTTGAATTTTGGCTAGTTGGGCAGTGCATACCTCTTTCGATCGCGATGTACAGACTGTAAGACTGATCAAAATCATATTGATTTGCTATATTAATGTTTAGATGTAAAGTTTGTTTCAAACAGTACATGTAAGTAAATAGTAAATGATGTGATTATGAAAATAATCAAAGTTAGGGAGCTGTAATAATAGAAATGTGCTAGTTTCTTGAGTTTGTAGAACCTAGTGTTGGTTTTGAACTGTTTACACAATTCTGTGCATGCATGAAATTGCCTTCATGCTTCAGTAAGCTACAAAACAATGAATATGTTCATGACCTTATTGTCATTCAATGAAGTGATTGGGAAACATGTAAATTCTTGTGGTCAAATACTTGTATATTATAAAATGTACTTCATGTTAAGAACTTGTTAATTCTTGTAAAATCGAGAGTGTCAATACATTTATAGAGCTTGTATTTTCCAAACTTGACCCAGAAATGTTGAGTTTAGAAACAAAATTATGATATAAATTATATTTTTATTTGGCAAATATACTTAATGCATGCTTATTGGCAATTAAAATATAGACTGAAAGTTGCACATGCTTTGATTGATTGAAAATCATGTTTTGTCAGAAAAGAAAAGCTGTGTGTTATCGTTTCGTGCGCGTTTAGTGACAGTCATGTGTCAATATTATTATGACGTCATCACGCCAAAATGACGTCATACATTTAAAATTTTTCCCCATGCGCGTTTATTTTTAAAGCACATAAAGAAGCCAAAACCATAATATATTATACCTGTCACAAAACACTCGGGTAATTCAAGAACACGAGAGAAAATATAGAAATAAATTTCTCTTGTGTTCTCATGTAAATTCCTGTCATGTTTTTATTACCGTGTACATGGCTTTGGCTTCTGTATTTGTTAAATATACTTTACCGTATGTTTATTGGCGTTGCAAGTATTTATTTCATAAAAGAAATGAAGAACTTTCTTTGCTAATAATGGAGTTTTTTGTATGGGTAATTGGCAACACTATTGAAGCTTTTTTTTTTTTTTTTCGGTATTTCTCATTCTCTCAATCTTCACTTGTGTTACTTGTACCAGTTGAACTCAAAACAAAACTCAACCTTGTAGACCCAGCATGTATTTGAACCAGGCATTAATTTAGGGTCCAGCATTTAATTATTAAGCAAAATTCATCATTTTTAACAGCCTTACAGGGTTGGACACTTAATTTTTAGAGCACTCGCCATCATTTGGGCGAGTGACTATCAGGATGTATTCGCCCAGACTTTCTTCCACTCACCCAGAGATATACCCCCTCCCCCCTGGCCCCTAGAATCACGGACTGTTTTCGGGACAGATTGGTCAAACTTTTTCTTGTCAGATACTTTGGAAACTCCGGGAAAATATTTCCACATTTTTAACACACTATCAACTCAGTGAAGTTCTCACTTCATTTTAAAACTTACCGGAGAGCAACGTCCTTGCAGTGAATTCGCACATGGCAATTGCAACGTCGTCAAGCGCGTTGTAAACTGAGTTACTTCTTGAATGAAACATTTTATTAAAATACCTTAAACCCCAAGAAAACACAATATAGGCACTATTACTTTATATTTCAATACGGCTTTTATTGACAAATCCTTGTGAGATCCTTTAATTTGCGAGCAAACGGGTCTGTTCTTCGCGGATGCCATCTTGTTTACCTGATCGCGGTAACCAGCGGTATCATTTTGTACACATCCATGTGTTATGTAATTATCAATAAAAATCGTACTCGCCAAACGGGCGAGCGATCGCTGAATTCTACTCGCCCGACACTTCTGACACACGCATGGGCGAGCAGCTGAGTGCTAATTTCCAACCCTGGCCTTACCCAGCGTTTATTCAGAGCCTGGTGTTTGATCAAGTTAATTGTCATCATCTGTACTTTCTCTCCTCCTCCCAACCATGCCCTTTCTCTTTCAAGGGTTTTCTGCCACATATTTCTTGGAGGTATTGAGTGGTCTTTGCGAGCATGCGAGCACAGCATTTTTCTTTGCAAGCATGAGCATTGATAAAAGTTATGCGAGAAACAAGCACTTTGCAAAAAACTACCTTCACTAAAAACCGAGCGTGCGAGCACTTGTCAAAATTTGTGAGCATGAGCACCCACTAAAATTTTGCGAGCAATTCAAGCAGAAGCCTGATTTTGCGAGCACTTGAACATTTTGACTGACCATTCATTACCTCCTCTCCTGTTGGTGCAATTTTGGAATTCTTATTTGATGGATGACATTCTTAAAACATGACTTACACTACATGTAGCTATTTCCACCGCCTGGATCTTGCTCATTGATTTTTCTGTTGTCAGATCTTTTTCTAATCTCTTCATTACTGACCTTCTTGGCCAATAAACTTTGAGGATTTTCCTTAGGCATTTATACTGGAAGATGTAACTTTAACTTGCTTAATCAAGGTACTACAGAAATAGAACTGACAGAATATTCTGTTCTTGTTAACAGTTGGTATACCAACCATCAAGTGGTGTGGAACAGAAGGTGATTACAATGTGTTAGTGATGGAGCTGTTGGGACCCAGTCTGGAGGATCTTTTCAATTTTTGCAACAGGAAGTTTAGCATAAAAACAGTGCTACTCTTAGCTGATCAAATGGTGAGTGGTATGTAGATGTTAGACATGTAGAGACAAGGCTGTGCTACAAATGTACAGTAGGTATGAACCTAATTTGTTATCTTTGGGTATGTACATTTGACAAGTCAGAGTTGTCTAGGGTTTTCCTTTTCTCATTCCTTTTCTGCATAATTGCTGCCTGTCATGAATGTGTCCACGGACAAGTCCACCACCAGCAACTACGAGTTGTTACCACCATTTGACTATTTTGGGGTTTCTCAAGCCTTGAAAGGACAAGTGTGCCTAATTTATATTTTCATTACTTTGTACTTTTTATAGACTGACATAATCGTTTCATGTACAAAATACTTTCTTGATAATGTTCATGGTTGAAAGATAGTTCTGTTGTATTGTACATTTTTATGAAATTCAAGGTTATTGATTCTAACTTGGAACGTTTTTTCTTCTTTTTATTTCAGATCAGTAGAATAGAGTATGTTCACTGTAAAAATTTTATCCATCGTGACATCAAGCCAGATAACTTTTTGATGGGATTGGGTAAGAAGGGCAGTTTAGTATACATCATTGACTTTGGACTTGCCAAGAAATACAGAGACCCACGGACACACCAACATATACCATACAGAGAAAACAAGAACCTCACAGGAACAGCCAGATATGCCAGTATCAACACTCACTTGGGAATTGGTATGTCTTAACACTCAACATTATTTAACAGGTTGCAAAAGGTATATGTAGGTTTCAGGGGGAAAAGAATAGCTGGGGCAAAATTTTCTGGTTGTTGTAAAGTGGTGGCCTATATGTAGGGAGGTTGCGATGAGGGTAAAGTGTGTGGATCGGCATACGGTCAGGACAAAACACACTGGCCACTGTAGATGGCCATTAGTGGAAATTTGACTGTACAGTATAATAATGTTGCATAATTTATGTAATAAACACAATCCCTTCTTCCATACCATTATCCTGTACCTTGCTCAGCATTGTTGCAAATACACCTGCCCCTCAACATTATTAACAAATTTTACAATCTTGACATTCATTTAATTAGTGCATTTATCATTGCGTGGATCTTACACAGCCATAGTAATTATGTTATGCATCTTTCCAATTTCAGAACAAAGCAGAAGAGATGATTTAGAATCACTTGGCTATGTCCTGATGTATTTTAACCTGGGAAGTCTGCCATGGCAAGGGCTTAAAGCAGCCACAAAGAAACAGAAATATGAAAGAATCAGTGAAAAGAAGATGTCCACACCTATTGAAGTCCTCTGTAAAGGATTTCCATGTAAGTGATTTTAAGTTTATTTATAATCATTATTGCAAAAACTAAGTTTACCTTCAAGGCATATTTAAATAAATAAAAATAATGGGAATTTCAGTGGAAATCCACAGAGTTGCCCTTCTTATCCACTGTTTCCAGATCGAATTGGAATTTAGAAATGTTGGTTTTTGTGGAGGGAGGAAAACCGGAGTACCCTCGGAGCAAAGTTGAGAAACAATAACAATCTCAACCCACATGATGCTGGGTCCGAGATTTGAACCCGGGCCACATTGGTGAGAGGCGAGTGCTCTCACGGTACCACTGCGCCATCCCTGAAGTGTTTTATAGTTTTCATCTATTCTAATCACCAAGTACATGTAGCTGAGTATCAACACTTTTCTTCACACTCTCAATTCCCTTCTTGCCTTGGGAGATGTCTGAGATTAAACCTGAAAAATTCCACAATTTTCATAAGTTTTGTTGCTTGAGTGTTTTGCAATACAAGACACCTGTGTAGACCTCTGTCAAGCTACAATACATACATACATACGCTTATTATAGCTCCCTTACTAGGGCTGTTCCGCCACAATATCAAATTACAAATCAAATATTTGAATAAAAATTAAAGATAAGAGAAAGCAGGGCAATAATAAAAACTATACTAGACTAATTATTTACAATCATACATACATATCATTCATTCATTCAATTGTTTACAGCGTCGAATTAAGTTGGTTTAGTATTCCCCTTTTGAATACCTTTGTGTCTGTAACTTTCTTTCTTTGAATACCTTTGTGTCTGTAACTTCAATGTACATCTGTTCATCAACATGGAATTTTTGGAGTCAAATCTCAGATTTCTCTCGAGTTGAGAGGAATTAAATGTGCAAAGAAAGATGTCTTTTTACTCACAGACGAATCAGTAAGGAACATTGATAACATTTTGAGTACATAAGATTGATTAATTACATGTTCATTAATTACCGTTCCTTGTTATTTTGCTGCAGCTGAATTTTCCACGTACCTAAACAACTGCCGGTCACTACGCTTTGATGATAAACCAGACTATTCATACTTGCGTCAACTTTTCCGCAACCTGTTTCATTGTCAAGGATATGTGTACGACTACATCTTTGACTGGAATCTTCTCAAATTTGTGAGTTTTCCTAAAAACTTATGCTTGTTTTGTACAGTGGTTGCATTGATTTGATGTCATTTTAGCCTTCATGGGAATATTGGTAAAACATTGTTTGGTCCTTATAAACAGGGAGCTAACCTGGGATGTGCGATGGACTAGCATCCCATCCAGGGGGAGTAGCCCTACTCCCAGTCACTTCATGTGATCTGTAAACTGGAGTTAAGTGCTGTTGCAAAGATACTAACTTTTAATGCTTCTTTCTACCTCAGGGCAGTGGGCGGGAACCAGATCCTGGTGCTGACCGTGGAGGACTGAGGGGAATAGAGAAGGTGCTAGAGAGAGAACGTGAACCAAGGGAGCCAGAGCGGAATCACCGAAGCTCCACTACGCGTGCTGTGGGTGGTGCAGCATCTGGTCGACTACGGGAACCAATGAGTGCTGCAACCCCTTCCCCTGTTGGTAAGTTTAAAATTTCTATATGGACTGGTCAAGGGAAAGGTTTTTCCCCTAGGAGACAGTGTTGTGAAGTGGTCATTGTTGTCAAGTGGTCAGTGCCGGCCCTCTTCCACTCTGGCAACTAGCTGGAATTAAAACACAGTAGGACCTCCGACTTTATCTCCTCTACCATGCTAATAATATAAATAACCAACTGGCCAGTTGGTTGTCCTAAAAACAGAACGAAATAGAAACAACCTAAACACATTGATTGTGTGGTTGATTATTATGGCTAAAGCCATCTGAAAATGAGTTACGTTGGTACAGAAAAATAAGAAACTGTTTCACTTAAAAATACTTTTTTTATTATTGTAAACCAATAACTGATGCACCTTTTAATCATGTCTCTGTTGTTTTCTGCATACAAGGTGCACAGAGATCTATGTCACGTCAAGAAAGAGAAAGACGAATCACGCGCCTCCATCGTGGAGCACCAGCCGATGTTACAGGTGGTGATCTTCCACGTGGCGACATATCCCGGATGTCTGGTGCCGCCCATGTCCGGTCGACACCAGTGATGACGCCAACGTCTTCAGGGACTGGGCTGAGACGAGCTAGTGGAACGAGACAGGAAAGAGACAGTGGAATGATGGAACTCTCCACTGTACGCCATTCTTCAAAACATTTTACGCGTACTCCAAAATGACTTGAAAATCAATATCAACGACCATCTCTTCAAGGATAAGAGCCAACACCGTTGTGGTTTCAAACGAAGACTAGTCCGCATTGCTGTCACAGAATTTATTAACTTCAGTTACAAAGGAAAGCTCTTTTTTGTATCCCCCCCCCCCCCCCCCCCCCCAATTTTGTACCTTTTTGGCTTACAGTAGTTGTATTTTGTGGACATTTTAAGATGTATATTTTACTTTTCGCGTCGCTCCCCCACTATCCGAACGCCTGGAACAGGTTATAAATTACTAGGCTTCCTTCCCTGTTTCTTCCATAATGATTTTTGTTTTGCGTGACATCAAATAGCCTCATTTTGGATTTTTTTAGTGTCAGCGATGCGTTTTGACTAATTGGACAGTTGTTACATTTTCTTTTTTTGTTAATTTTGGTGGCAGGAACACCAAGTACAGTGTATTTGCTTATTTAATTCAATTCAAATGTCTTGTACCTAGATCTCGTTACTCTTAGGGAGAGATGGTAAACTCCAGTGTGATCACATGGTCAAGTGTTAGTAAGGATTGTGACAACAGTTACTGTGCTACTCCCCAAGAGGAGTGTTGTGTGACAAAATAAGGGTTGCGAAGGAGAGTATAAAAAGAATGCTGAACAGCTGCTAGTCGGTTTCTGCACATTTTAAAAGTGTTGCAAGTGGTTGTTGCATTAGTTTTAGGGGGTGGGTAGTTTCCTAGTATGCTGTCTGACGTTCTTACTCTTGTAAGATACTTTACAGTATTTCACTAAGGAGTATGACCACTTACATGTACATGCAAATTATACACATGTAGTCTGAAGATTGTAAAAAGTGTAAAATGAAGATGAAGACTAAAACTGCAAGAATTGTTTCCTGTTTTTAGTGTCTTGGCCGGCCTCCTACCCTACATATAGACGTTCATCAGGGGCGGATTTAGGTTTTGGCTGGGATTATTTTTTAAACAACCTCTATCGGATGGCATTTTGGAATCTGGGTTTTGTTTTACTTTCAGAGCTTTTGCTTTTGTTGTTCGAATGAAACTTATAAACATTTTATTAACCCTTAAGGTACCAGAATTCGCACTGAAAAACGCATTTTTGGGTCACGGAACCCGTTTTCTTGGTGCTGTCACTCGAAATGTGGCTAACCTTTGTTAAAAATGCCAATTGGGAGAACTAGGGAAAGATTTTAAAAAGGTTTTGGGGCAAACCCGTTCAATTTTATCGTTGGCCACAGTGCATAGCCAAAAAAGACTTGCTAACCTTCGGCGCTTGATACACTTCCTATCAGCTGGAAAGGTTTTGACCTAACCTTTTAAGGGGGCTGAAAAATGAACCTGGAAGTATGTTGGCTGTGAGAGCCAAATTCGCCACTGATTTTTCAACAACAATTGAACAGGTTTTTCCAACATAACTCTGGAAGAATTTGTTAGATTTCCAAAGTTGATGCACTGTTGCAAAGATCCAAATTTGTCACCTCTTATGTTTGAGGGAAACCTGGGTACAATAAAATATAGGTGCGCTAATCGTATTTTTGGCGTTGGTCTGTCAAACGAATGCGCGCGGTCTTTGAACGCCTCACACAGGCGTGTGAGACGATTTCGGCGCTTCGCGCCTTGCGACCAGCGATTTAGAGAAAAAGGACTGTTTTGCAGTCTACGTTCCCACTAGAACATAAGAAGATTATGATTATGATTGTGCTTATGATCCTTGTGTCACTAGTGGGAACTAAGCCTAATGACACTGTGGTGCTGCGTCGGCGGGCAAGTATTATCGGGGGGTGGGGGGCTAGCAGCGAGGCCTGGGACCTAGTATACATGATTGCACATTTAAGAAATTTGGCCGAGCGAGACTAAGTACTGGTTTGTTTAAAATAAATATGGCGGACGATGGCGGACACGACGTGCGTTTGTGTTCGTTCAGAAATATTTTGGCGATTCCACGTTCAAACATCTATGGGAACGATTCGGTCGCTGTTTAACTGAACTTTGGTCATTGTGGGACACCATGGATGAAAATTCCACAGCAAACTCCCGTAGAGGTACGTTTCTCGAATGATTGACAGATTTCTTTACTTGTGCGATCATGTATAGCGGAAAAGCGGCAAGATCAAGTGAAAGAAATCATATTGAGGCTGAGATCTGACGAATTACAGTACCTACGCTAACGGACACCTCTTGTTACAAACACTTCATTTGCAACCTCCCATAAACGGACACCTCTCTTAACCGGACACTTTTTCTTGTCCTGAGGGTGTCCGCTTACCGGAGGTTCGACTGTAGCATTTTCCGGTTTGATAGTTTGTTTTATTCCCTCTGAGCTTTGAAACAAAGTGCGAATTTTAATATTATCGACTCAAAATTTTTTCGGATTTCAATCAATCTTACATGTTACAAACTCGTTGCTCGATCGGGAGCATAAGTCTGTCAAATCTTAATGAAAACATTTCCCGGGGAACTCCCATATAAAAGTGACTGGGGTGATCGTCGGAAATTTTGAAAATAACTCCTAAAGGTACCAAAATTTTGATTTGTGTGTGTTACTCCAATTTATTTTCACCCCTATAAGAGGTGATATGAAGCCTGAAAAAAATATCTGGGATAACTCTAAATTTGGTCAGTCATCACACCTCAAGCAGTACCAACCCCAAAATGGTACAACGATCACCCCCGTCACTCTTATATGAGATCCCCCCCCCCCCCCCCCCCCCCCTCACACACCACGAGAAACAGAGTCGAGTTTATTAGTACAGAACAGGGCCTAGTACCCAAGCGTTCCCTTCCCGCTTACTCGATCTGGCGCGAAATTGCATGACGTCATCGGGAGCGGTAACTGATCTTGTTGGCATGCAAACCCGTTCCCAGGTCCTTATATGTACTTCACGCTCGCTCGAGAAAGGATGAGAACGCCTAAAGACTAGGGTCTACAGAACTATATTTCCCTCTATACGCTAGTCTCGTAAAATGTGTTCCGTGTTTCTGGTACAATCTTCCAGTCTCTCTTATGGCTACTTCTGGATCGCGAGCTTAAGTTCCTGGTAGTTTCGCCGCTGATTTTCCGTTCAAGCATCTGTGTTTTGGGCTTGGCGCATTTCTGACAGGGCGCGCAAAGGATTGCCCGGAAGCCCTTGCGGAACTTTTTATTCATGAGTCCGTAGATGAATGGGTTACACGAGCTGGAGAGAAAAGTTAAAAACGTACTTATGGCGTCCAAGATGCGCGGAATTGGCTGAATGATGCCAAAACCATTCATGAGATTGACGATAATGTGTGGAGTCCAGCATGCTACGAAGACACAAACGACAACCAGTAATAGTTTTGTTACTTTGAAATCCTGGAAAGTTGAACGGGTTCCCTTCCTGAACTGACGGGCTGACACGCTGTTCACGCTCATTTTTCGACTGTGTCCCCGGATGAAGCGAAATATTTTGTAGTAAGGAACTGTTATTAAAACGTAAGGTAAAATGAACACAACAATGGCTAAAATGATAGTGTAAGGTAAGTGCTCGCTTAGGTAGAAATAGCAAGTTGCTTTGCCGATGGTGAACACGAACTGCGACCAGCCGAACAGCGGCGGCAGAGCGCATAGCAGCGACAAGATCCAAGTGGCGGTTATCATGGCCATAGTCCTGCGACGTGTGAAAATGGAGGAAAATTTAGCTGGCTGTACAATGCACCAGTATCTACTGATACTGACAAGAGCGAGCGACCAGAGGGCTTCGAAGAGGAACAAGGCGTTTGTGAAGCCTGCGATACGGCACACAAAATCCGTCAACACCCAGCGGTTGTAAATGACTGTTACCAAGGAAACGGGAATGTTAAAGAGGCACACCCCGAGATCGGCGACCGCTAAGTTGCTAATAATTAGATTTGTGACTGTTCGAAGTCGACGGGTTCTGCGAACGAGGTAACACACCAAAAAATTCCCTGGAATACCAGTTAGAATAAATAGGCACATTCCAACCGCTTGAATAATCCTCAACGCCAGGAAATCTCCTTGACTTTGGCCTTGTTCATTTGTGCGATTAAAATTCGTTGTAAAATTCATCGTTTGTTTTGTTTCAAAATGTCGATCAAGGAAATAATACGGTTACTTTATTTATAAATGTTACCGTTCGATCAAAACGATTTCGGTGACAGGCCTTTGTCTAATTCTCGCAACTATTCTGTTGCTCGCGAGCGTGTCTCCAGAAGTCCGTATATGAAATCCGCAAGAGTGGATCCTGTTATTTATTTCTGGATTCCTTTTCAACCAATTTGCTCGGACAAGGAAATGGATGTTTCTTTACCTTGCTGGATGTGTATAGTGTTCCAGTTGTCAGCCGCTTTAATCCCGCGGCCGCTCAGCCCCCGTAAGATAATAAGTTCACGCCGTTTCTCAGTTCTTCCGTCGCAGAACAGAACAGCTCACTCTTCGGTCTTCGCAGCTAGCCTATAGCTATATCTTGATCAAATCACTGGTGTACTGTGTCCTATAAGGCACTGTCGCTCAATTTTTTTCACCGAGATACAAACAATAGCAAATCAGCTCATTGTTTTCAGAGCAGATGTTCTCAGACCTGACGAGGTTACGTTAAAGTCGGATCAAACAGGCGACTTCATCTATCCATGGTGATTTACGGCGTGTTTTGTGGTGACAGCGCGTTAAGCCGAAATGCATATGACACGGTGCTTTAAATCTTTCGCTGCTACATTTTCTAATCACCAAGAAATAAACGAAAAAATATATTAAAAGCTGTTATTTTTTTTTTTCACGGCAAGAGGCTCACATTTGCATTCAGCTTCAGTTCCTGTCTCACTTTTCGCCTTGGTTAATGAAAGGACTTATCTCCGACCAGCTGCCAGCATATTGAACTTCATTTACTCGGGTAAATTTCTGGCTTTTTCTAGCATATTCGTCCGGCAAAGCTTTCATAAATCGTCTTTGTTGTGGGTAAATAGTCTGGGTTTTTGGCATTCAATTAGTTTTAATATGACATCGCCCTGCCTGACTACCGTGAAAAACACCAATGAAAACACTAAATTTCTCAGCGGTTCTTTTCCTCTACGGAAAAGCCGGGAGAACAGAAAACAAAACGTTTAAATACCCCTTGCCCTAGATAAGCGTTTAGATAATTTTGTTTAGTCAATGGTTTCCAATAGTGGCAGAAAAACTGAATTACCATTATGAATATTCAAAGTGCATTAGTGGCTCGCTGTCGTATAAAAGGGCAAATGGTCTTCTAGACGAAACAACATGCCGTTGATATTGCAGGAGACATACAATCATGAGTTTTAAAAACCGTAGGATTAAGGCAAGCAACAGCGTTATAATTTATTACCCAGGGTTTAATAGAGCCATTTAAGAGAACCATGCAGCGGTCGAAATATCTCCATCTCTTTTTCGGTATATACAATGTTTTCAGTTAAAACTCGCTTAGATTTCCTCCAAAACAATCTTCAAGATGGCGAAGACAGCTGACGAAAATGTCGCTCCCCTCATTGCGTTGCAAATTCACCGAGCATAAAAGAAACAAAACAGCTTTTTACAGCATGGAATTGTGTCCGGTTTCTTCAGTACAAATCAAAAAGAGTTTTTTTCTGTAGCACAAGTGGCACTTAGTTCACAAATAAATGAGTCCTGAATGTGCTTATCACCAAAATTTATCGCCGAGGAGGAAGAATTGTATTGAAAAGTTATTTTTATCGATGCCAAGAAAGAAAAAGATTTACTGTAAACTGAAGCGTAGGCCAAAACTGAAATTACAATTTTGGGCTATGCTTCAAGTTTATCCGATTTTTTCAATTGATTTTTTCAGTCAATATTTTAGATGGAAAGCTTTGAATCATATCCGCAGCTTTATTCATGATTACACGCATGTAAATTAAACATTTATAGCTTGCACTTTTAACACGTGCAACTGGCTGGCTCACTGACGGATTAAAGGGAGTGTTTCACGGTTCGGCGCATGTGTCGGCTTATTAACTTTATCCGTTTTAAAAAACCTCACTCACATGTTCTTCTCGATACTACAGTAACCACGTGCTATAATAAGTCCAAGCAAAACGACGAATGACCAAATTCAACGGATTGTACCGAGAATGTAGACATTTGAATACCAGAATAAATTACCAGAATAAATCCTTCGGGCCAACACTTTATTCTGGTAATTTATTCTGGTTTTCAATGTCAACATTCTCGGTGTAATCCGTTGAAATTTTTTGTGAGTTTTGATCATTCGTCGTTTTGCTTGGACTAAGTATAGTATGTGATTAAGTATCGAGAATAGCCTACGTGTAGTCGTACCAAAGTACATGTGAGTGGGATTTTTTAAACGGATAGAGTTGATAAGCCGGCACATGCGCCGAACCATGAAACACTCCCTTTAAGAGCTATCACATACACGGCGTGTGAATTGGATTCAAATTGAAATTGAAATCTCCCTTGGTCGTGCCAAGACAGCCGCATCGTTTTATTCAACTAAAATCTAACAATAATAAACAGCCAATATGCTAATACATTTCCAACTTTTTCATAATTCTCTTACCGAAGGATGATCTTATGTGTACGCGGAACAGATGCCTAGTTCCTACAAGCGTTGCAACTTTCATATATTAAATGATTAATGAATCGCGATAACATCGCGTCATTAAAAAAACGTCTCTTCAATAAAAAGCTTCGAAAATGTTTGGTCGACCTTCTCTCCCGGCGGGAAGGAGGTAATTGACCCGGGCAAAAACAGCTGTAATTTTCATTTTTTCCCGTTTTTAAAAAACGAACGTGTCAATTCAACTTGTCTTGTTTTGCAAGCAAGAGGCTATTGTGGCAAAGGAAATTAATTTGAGATGTCACTCATCCGGCACGTACTGTCAATCAACTTGCTCGAATACTAACGTACAGCTTTCAGACTTAATTCTTTATTTCCATCTGTGTTGTTGCCTTAGTATTAAACGGGTTTTTGTTGCCTTAAAACCGGAAACAACCGCTTATGAAGACATAGCACCCCAACTTCCATAAAAAAAAAACGAACTATAGACTCAATACAATCGATGTTGTGAATTTTTCGGCGAAAAAGGGTTCTCTCAGTTTCCTATCAAACTCCCAAAATCGCTGCAGGCCTTTATATAGCTAAAAGTAGTCATTCTAGATCTTTCCACTCCACTCTACTCTAATAATTTCCTATTTATGTTATGTATGTAATTTGCTCATGCCAATTGGTTAAGCGTTGAATTCGTCCACTTTAACTCAAATCAAAAATAATTATACGGTATTTCTTGAACTCGCTTTTCAGACTTTTCACAAAGATACCGGTTTCTACTCGGGCAGTCTTTCAGATCTTCAGAGTTTCGCCTCTGGCACGGCAATTTAATGAATTCCAAACCAACTGCAGAAAATAATGATACTTTAGTTTTTAATGTCTTACGAGTAGCGAAGAAAGCCGAGAGCTTGTGTGCGCTGAATAGGCTAATTCTGAGTGCATTTTGCATTGTCAACTACGAGCAGCTGATCACCAAAATGACTGCCATTGTTAGCAAATAAAATCTTTACATCATAGGTTAAACGCCCTGCCTTACAAAGTCTAGCGGTTTACTTCTTGTCAAGGAAAAATTACTTTCAACCAGCGCATTAGTTTTTAAAAACGTCGGCGTGAATTTTTTCCTTGAGAAATAAAATTTTTTAGCGCTATATCAAAATAAACGACCGACGTTTCTGCACTACTGCCTTCTTCAGGGTAACAAAAACTGGCAAGGAAAAGTTCGTTATTCGCAGTCATATGCAAATAAACTGTTCGCGGTGCGCGCGCGTCCGACACACTAGGCATACGCTCGTCGCAGCGAATTTGATCGCCAGCGCATTTGGGGATTTTTCCGGCGCTTTTTCTGACGATTCGGTCCCAAGGCATTCTCGGAAATCTGCTTGGTTGAATAGTTGGCGATTGACGATTTCAGTTGCGGGAGCGGGTACACTTGGCGATTGCTGGCGAATTTTATCGCCGGTATCTGACATACCAGATATCGGCGATTTTGATCGTAGGTCGCGGCGATCAAAATCGATGGCGAAATTCGCCATCGCAGAAGCGGACACAAAAAAATCGCCTAGTCTGTCGAAGGCTTTACATAAAGCTGAAGTCACGATTCATACCAAGGGGAGCAAGGGTGCGGTGACGGAAAATACATCGCATTTCTTCGCGCTGTCGGAGATCCTGTCGTCTTAAACCTGCCACTAACATGTGTTCTAGAGAGCGATTCTCACTGTTGAAGGGGTGTGGAACAGGCAGGTCCCCTTTCTTCTTGATCTCGTCGAGACGGTGTTCCCTGAAATTCCATCTCCCTGGGTTTAACCGACGCTTCTAATAGTGAAAGAACTAGGCTGTTTCAACAAATAAATCAATCTCAAATTGACATGTTGAGACAAATGAGCAAAATTTCATGCACTACGCAAATTTTGTTGTGTTACAATTTCAGCATCTTTAATCAAGTAGTGCCTTAATTCCCATGGCACTCATTTTGATCCAAAGTTCAGAATCCTGTCCTAACGTATATTCTAGGCAATTCAAAAATTTAACAACAGCCTTCTCTGTTTGATATATTTTAATTTTTAAATCAATCTTTACAAGATTGCATGTTCCTCTGCATTCTAAGAAGTATCTTCACCCCTCACACATTGAGCGATCTGGCTATGTTTTTTTTTCACCAAGTGTATCCATAATTCGTTGCATAATTTAAAAAAAATCAATATAACTACTCAGTTTGATCAATATAACTATTCTGTTTGGTATTTGCAGGATTCCCTAAACGACCTAAATCAGGAGCCCATGGGTCATGAGCTCATTTCCTTCTGATTTCCTATTACCAAATAAACTCCTCACTCCACTCCTAAACACAAGGACTCTTTTAGAGTGTGAGGGTCTGAAAAACCAATAATTGGCACAATGGTCCAAGAGCTAGCCTTCGAATGCAGGCATATTTCCGGCACAAGTTTCAAGCCAGAAATACGTCTGCGTTCACAGGCTATCCCAGGACAAAACAACAGGTGAAAAATAAAACATCTACTTTTGCGAACTAGACATCCAGGAAACTCAAGATCTGCCAATGAAGATGAAGTCTTTTAAGTTTTAAAGATGCCCATGTGGTCTTTGGGGTTATAAATATACAGTTGAAAAGGAACATCTTAATACAAATATATTATTTTCTTATTATAAATACCCGTCTTCTTCGCAAATTTTGCATGACAAAATGAAGGGTTCGCATGACGGGTCACGTCCTTCCTGGATAAACTTTATGTTCAATTTTGAAAGCTTTTGAAATCCTTGCTTTAACCAGTTAGTTCTTTTGGAAGCTGATATCCACTGATGCATGTTCAACCCAGACTCGTACCCAGTCGCTATTTATGTGATTTTTGGGTGAGAGAAGATTGGATACGGAAGTAGATTGAGGCACGGGGAAGTCACAGGAAGGAACAAAGGAAAATTAGCTACTTTCCCTTTGTCCCTTCCCAGAACGCCCTACGCACCACATAATTTTAAAATCTCGCTCCAGATTTTCTCGGCTAAAATTGTTTCTAACCAGATAAATAGCAACTGGGTACGAGTCTGTGTACCAACCCACCAATGTAACTACTTGCTATAAACATAGGCTCGATTTCCGCCGCTCTCTCGCGTCCCGTCTAAATATAAACACTGACCTGTATTCATAAATCAACTTGCGAAGGATTGTGATCAGTCTGTAATATCCACGTACAAACATAATGCACTTCCCAAGCCAGTAAAGCAGTGCAAGTCAGATTAACGAGCCCAAAAGCCAAATCTAACCCAAATACGACGACTTCACCTTGATCGTCGGCGGCATCGCTAGCATTCTCCGTATCACAATCTGCCGTATCTTCTCCAACAAACGGCCAACTATTGAATTCAACAGAAACGCTGCAAAGACTAGAAAAACCACTAATGCCACCCTTCGCACGTAGCTTGCACTTTCCACTTGCAGTAAGATTTCTGAAATCCTATTCAGGAGAGAGGGGTCCATCTTCCGAAAAATATACGAACTTTTGAAGGCTGGTTCTCCGATATTGTTTAGACGCTCGTGAACAAGCATCGCCAGGTGTAAAAAGTCGAAAGTTCATTTCTTTAAGGAATACCCAGTTAGCGCCAAGACATGAACGGTTGAAAACAAAGATAGAGGCTTACCCTGGCTGTAAGACATACGTTTCAGTTTACTTTCGTCAATCCCTCGGTTCATCCGCCATTTTGAACTTACATTGAGCCAGCAATACTAAATACTTCATGTATGCCAACATTCTCGTCCTCTGGCCAGCGTTGATTTTTCCGCAAATCTGATTGGCTGGAAACCCAATTTAATAATTCACAAAACTACTTTGAACAACAACAACAACAACAACAATTTATTATCGTCGATTTCACTGCTACGCGACCTTCGAAATCAAAATTCACTTGTTAATTATGCGTACCTTATATGACTTTTCTCCTTCCGTGCGACATTCTCGTCCCCAGAGTCCGCGATCCTTCTGGTCAGCACCAAGGAATCTTGGACTCTGGCGGGGACAGAAATAACGAATTTTTTGATTGGCTGTTGAAACAATGAACAGTCAAAAGACAATAGAAAAGGAGTACTCTGCGCAAGCTCAGAAAATCGGTACCAGCCAGGACACAGCGGCAAAATGAGTGCGCGTGCGCCAACCTGCTCGCTCATTTCCATACAAACATAATGGCGGCAATTCAAAATTCCCGGTATTTGTTTTCATTTCGCGTGGATAAGGCCGTCACGGAACAGACTAGGTTTTTACCTTGAAAACAATTCCGAGAGTGACTCTTCTTTCACATATCTTTTTTAGCAAACTAATTATCTTTGCAACAATAGTGAATTTTTCGCTCGAAGTCGAGCGATCGTAAGTGAAACATGAACTCTTTGAGCTATGTTTTTCTACTCTTTGATCCAAAAGGATCGTGGCCTCTGGGGACGAGAATGTCCGTGCGACAAAATCCGCAATATCGTGCACGCAATTCCACTTCGCTACCGCCAATATAAATTCCCTGAAATTTTTGGTGGGGGTGTGCGGCCTGCTTCTTGAAACCCTTACCCTATTTCAGACCAAAATATGTGATTTTCCATACCCTATTTCAGACCTGATCCAAAAATCGATACTTTTTCAGACCTATAGACACGTGTCTAATACATGACTTCAGCTACCCAGGAATGGGTTGCACTTGCGCAAACATTTGAAAAGGACTTCATTTATTTATTTATTTATTTATTTATTCATTACAATTTAATGGAATGTATATCTGTCCGAATTTGGCTAAACGTACCCGCTCGGAGCAAGGTTTTGTGTGCCACCTCAAGCCTATGGTGTCGGCAAAATTTCAGGGGAGGGGAGGGGGTGACTGTTTTGGACACATGTGCTAGCTATAGGTAGGCCAGTCCAAGGACTGACCGACACAGGGAGTCCAGGCTCAGGGGGTGAATTGCTCCCTGGCTAGGGGAGGGGAGATAGTCAATGTTAGGTTACCAAGGATTGGAGGCCCTCCAGGGCCTCCAATCCACCCCTTCCACCGACCACTGGCGTTCGAGAATTTTGAAGGGGCACCGTCAAGGACAGCTTCGCCAGGTAGACCAGTCCATGACCTAACAGCCCCAGGGAGTAGAGGGTCAGGGGTTGCATTGTTGCCTGGCCAGGGGAGGGGCTAGGGGTGCATTTTGTCGCCGAATCTCAAGTGACCCTTACTTGGCTTCTTATGACTTGCATTGTGTGGCTTGCCCTGTTTCGCTGCCTAGCTGAGCTGCTTTGGGCCAGGGTTGGGTTAGCTAAGCCTCCAGCAATGTGCAGACCTGCCTGGGTCTGTCATTTCCCCGCCGGGGAAGGGTAGGGGGACCGGAAACTGTTTGGTGGGTCTGGCCAAGCTCTCGGGTATGCTTTGTTGAATCAAGACAGATATACATCTGATCAAAATAAACAAATAAAGAAAAAGAATAAAACTGCCATAAGGATAATTTGTAAAGGAGTCAAAACCACCTCCTGTAGACATAAAAATTATTACAATTGCTAAAAATACAATTTACTAATATTTAAAATCAAAGAGTCTTCAAATTCCCCGATGTTAATGGAAAAAACAGTTTCGTCTAAAAGCCAAACCAAATTCCAGACCAGAGTGCACAAAACGTACCCTATTTCAGACCAAAATGGTCAAAATCTATACCCTATTTCAGACCAAACGGCTCAAAAACCATACCCTTTGGGGCGGCACATACCTATTTAGCTTATATAGGGGAGTACCGCCCCCGGGGGTTTCAATAGGTTATAGTCTTGCACTTCACACGAACAATACTCAGTTCAGTAAAGTCTTTGCTGTTTGCTCGTTTTACTAAAAAAAAACTGTTCCAAAAAGGTAGTTAGTCTAGTTACAAAATATCCTTGTCGATGTCTTCAAACGGATCTTCGGGAGGAAGTTGTGTATTAAATTTCGCGTTTTAAATTTTCGCGAAACTTGAATTTCGCGATTTTGAAAAAATAATTATGTCCTGTGATTCGGGTTTTACATCAGTCTGGGTGGCCATCGTTACAGTAAGTCGGACTGTAAAAATTACGGAGGGGCTGCTATTTTCGGAGCATGTACGTTTAACAGTTCCATCGATAATAGTCTTTCAGTTTCGTCAGTATGCTAGCGAAGCTGGCGGTCTTGTTCGCCAGCTACGCAGGCTACACACCATCAATTTTCGCGCACAAGTAACAACCAATCAAAGAGTAGGCTTGGTTTCCGCCGCTCTCTCGAGTCCGGTCTTCGTTCCTTCGGGGTAAGAGCGTGGGCTCATTTTCCTGAACAGCGGCTGGTAATCGAGTCTAATCAAAGAGTCTCCATGGTCAATTTTATTAGCATGGAGTTTTTTGGGTCGAATCTCAAACATCTCTCTCGAGCAAGGGAATTATTCACTGACAGGCTAAAACCATGCAGCTAACTAGGCCAAGCCGTGTCATGTAATCAGGACCTTAGTATAGAGTACTAAAGTCATGATGTCACAAAAATTAAATTTGCGAAATTATGAAATTTGATCGGCTACGTGTATTCAGAGGAAGCATGCCAAAAAACGTCCACTTGCCAAAAATTAGCTCTCCATTGCAATTTGCGGCCGAGATATGGGCACTTCAGGTTTTAATTTCTCCATACTTGTAAACCCTTCTAATTTAGCGTCTGTTCCTTCATTTAGAACAGGCGCAAAATTAGAGAGGTTTGTATGGTGCGGTACTAAACTTTGAACCTCTATATCTCGGCCGCAAATTGCAATGGAGAGCTAATTTTTGGCAAGTGGACGTTTTTTGGCATGCTTCCTCTAAATAGCTGATCAAATTTCATAATTTCGCAAATTTGAAAATTTGTGACGTCACACTTTACCACTCTATAGTACTTGGGCAACACCAAAGAAGCAACATACATTGACTGTTATGCATACAAATTTATTTCACCGCGTTTGTACATTTATCAAAACTGCCGGTTCAGCTTTGTAACCTCAATAAATATAAATATTGATCATGTAGTCAATGTATTATCCTGTTCTGGAACAAAAACAGGATACAATCCTGACTAAAAATACTCAAAAATCATACCCCGGCTAACTAGCAACACATTACTTTCCAGTGATTCCCTTGTGTATTAAGTTATTGCGTGGTACAAACTCCAATGAAAATCTAATATTTAATATTTACTTAATAATAAATTATTAATCATACCCGGACCAGGAAATATTGATCAGAAGGCTTTACAAAATATTACATAAAATAAGCGACCCATCTTATTAATACGGTACACAATTACATTTTGAATAAACTACTCACGCAATTCACTGCAATGGTTTATGAAAAAATACACTATCAAGTAATTACTGAATACCCCTGCCACTTGAAAGTAGCCTGTTCCAAGCGTTCAGTTAGTGCAGAGCAGTGCAACGAATAGCGAGTGGAAAAGGAGAAGGGAGACAGCAGAGGGGGCTGTCCCCTCGCATTTTTCCACTTGGTATTTTTTGCACTGCTCGCCTGGAACAAGCTACTTGAAAGCAGTTCATGAGTACGTCTGGATCAGTGCTAGCCAATTCTAAAGCTCGATAAAGCCCACGATTGACGAAATAAGATATGGTGATTACTACAAGCTAGACAGGGTAAATCATGTTCTCATCCAAGTCCCACGTCTAGAGACATCATGACTACAAAACCAACAATAGTTGTACATGAAGCCAAGCGACCATTGCCACTACAAGATAAAAACAGAATATGTAATTTTAAACAAACATTTGCCGTATCCTTTGTAGTGGGCCAGAAGACTTTTTCACATTTTATTTATTTATCTATTTCCATTTCCATTTCCTAATTACAGCATGAAATTAATGCTAACACAATTATTACAGTAGAACGCCACTAACTCGAACTCCCAAGGGAAACAAAAAATAGTTTGAGATAGTGGGGGTTCGAATTAGCCAATAGTAAATGACTGAAAAACAAGGGCAAGGGGAATGGGTTTGAGTTTGAGATAGATTAAATACACTAAATTATTTAAATTAACAATACAAATTTTAGAGCAGTGCTCGAAATTAGCGGTCGTCCGGTCGTCCGAGACGACTAAAAAGTGTTTCGGGCAACCACTTTTCAGTAAAACTAAAGGCCCGGTCGTCCGAGAAAAAACCACCGGACAACCCAAGTATAAATCGATCGAAGTACTTACGTTTCTGTGATGTCCAACAGAATAACGAAAAGAAGTTATTAATTTGACACAGGAAAATAGCTCTAAATATAGGGGTAATCTTCAGGTAATAAATGGAAGCAACCAAGATTTTTAAAATCAACTGAATCGAAGTTTATATACGCAAGTAGCTCACGCAAGTGGCATTCACAGTTTCTGGGTTCAAATCGCCCTATAATGCATTGCAAGCTTAGTGAAAATCTTGAGTACTTCATGTATGTTGATGGGTTGTGTCTCTGGTTACTTGCGATCGTGTTTGGCTCACGTTAGCTACAAAGTTAGTGGCTGGAAAGTCTTAATATGTAATTTGTTTGTTTTAAAGCTTGTTTTGTTTTTATTTTCGCAACCATAATGATTTTAAACACTTTTAAATTAAACTAGCTTCTATTTGATTTTACAATCTGTCAACTAAAAAATTGCATTTGGCGACTAGTAATTTTGAGCCCTGGACTCAGACATGTTATAAGCATTGGACCTTGACACTGAATAAAGTAAACACAAGTAGTTACATATATACTAACTTTGTGTGAAACATTGTGAATTTATTATTTGAATTAATGCACTTCAGAGAATTGTGAAATTGAGTCAAAACGTTTATTAGGCAATCGGTCAGATAATATTTTAAGGACAACCAAGCAGTCATCAGGGCAACCAAAGTCAGGCGTTTGGTTGTCCGGCATTGGCATAAGGACAACTTGGTTTTTTTTTTAATTTCGAGCACTGTTAGAGGAACTAAAAAACAAAGTAGAATAAGTGCTATGTTAGTAATAATTATTATATAATTATTATATGATAATTATTACTAAAATAGTATGTCAAATATATTCTTATACAAGGCAGAAGTAAATGCAACACTCCCATCACTAATCAGATTTGTAATCAGATATTTTGGGGAAAATAAATCACGGTCACCATGACGTTACTTTCGGATTGAGCAGTCTTTTCTCATTGCATCTTTTGGAGGATCGCTACTCTTTCTGGAGTGGTAGCTAAAACTTGTACTATGATTAGCAAAGGAGTGGTTATATCAAACCTGGTCTGTGCTTCTGGTATTATATCATCTACTACAACATACACCATTGCACCAGCTGCAAATGCCAAAGCATATGGTAACAGGGGCTCAGCAACCTGAAGTTTAAAAGAGAAACGACATGTAACATACATCAGGTACTCTAACAAAAAATGGTATCTGAGAATGTTATGGGGTAGGGGTGTGGATGCACTGTACAGTTCTCAAGGGGCTACCCCTAAGTAGAAAATGTAGTCACGCAGTAGCCGGTGCAGCTTTAACATAGCCTGTGTAGAAAGCTCCCTGGGGGTGGAGGGGAGGGGGGGGGGGGGGGGGGGGGGGGAGGGAGAAGGGAGGAGACTAACAAGGAGAATTCATATGTTGACATCAAGTTCATATTAATAACAGTAAATTAAATAAAGTTAAACATATTCTGTTGCTTGGATTTAAATAATGTTACAAAGCCCTCACCACTACTGCAACAGCACCAAATAGTCCAGCAATTGGTTCTACCATCCCACTCAGTTGACCATACCTGGAATAAAATTGGACATCTTGTAATTAGCCAAGAGATTTATCACTGATGACAGCATGTGACAATTTGTTAGACAGCTATGTGACTTTATTGTGTAACATGGACACGGTAATAGAGACACCTCACATTTACAGCTGGTTACAAACCGCAAACCACTGAAGGACATGTGACCACCACTACGCATCATGTGGTGTTTTCCTGAATTTTTAAATGGCTGGTGGTAGGTTTTCACACGAGTCATTTACCTCGCCTATTGACATGAGGTCTGGCAGCCAATGTTAAATAAAATTAAGAACAAAGAACATTTATTTACCAAAACTCTTCCATGAGGAAAATCCTGCTCCTCGAAGGGGAAGACTTACAGCAAGTCCTTCAGGGAAGTTTTGAATTCCAATACCTATCGCTAGATTTCTGGAAAAAAGTGTGGGTAGTACATGTACTTAAGAATGACTAATAATATTGACTTAAACAATGAAAAAATAATAATTGGGAACAAAACTTCACTCAGAATTACAGTAGAATCCCGCAAACTGAAACTCGAACTCCCAAGGGAAACAAAAATAGTTTGAGTTAGTGGGAGTTCGAGTTAGCGGGGTTGGTGTTGAATTTCAAGTATGATGATAATAAATTATTGGTTTTATCATTCATTCACAATATTTAATCATGAGTCACTTTGGTACAAAGCCTTTCAATAATTGATCTTCAGGGTAATCAGTTAATTATGTCATCTTTGAACTGCGTCACTCTGGAAACAATTACCCTGCTATATTAATATATGTCAACAGTGATTGACCAGATGTCTATCAGTCTTTCATGGGCTTGAATTACGTTTCCATACATTATCATGTTGTTATCAATAAAGAGATGAAAGATTGTGACACGTCAATCAGCTATGTTCTGACACTTGAGGTTTACCGACCGACGTTGTTAAAATAGAGTTTGAGTTAACCGAGTTAGCGGGATTCTACTGCATAATCCAAATTAACAAATTAACAGCATGTACCTGGCACTTTCAAAAGTTGCAGAAGCTGTTTTTCCTATGGCACCAAATCCTACTCCAACTGCTAGTCCCTCTATCAAAAATAGAATGTTTGAATCAGGCATTAACTAAAGTACTTCCATCAACTACATTCTGACCCTTTTTTATATGAAAACCTGACTCAAACAACTAACATTAAAATTTTACCTGGAATATTATGAACAGTAATTGCAATGATTAATAAAAGTATTCTTCTCCAACTAGCTTGTTGTTCTGTTGATTTCTGTCCTTCGTGATCAACTTCTCTCTTGCTAGTGTGTAAATTTTCCCTCTTCCTCTGTGTTAACTGTGACGCATCTCTATTGTATTGGAAGTTAGTAATGGAGATTTCTGTGTGTTGGATGTCATCCTTTAATTCCTTTTCTTTACATGTGCTTCCATTCTGGAAATCACCAGTAAGGGTTTCAGCTATATTAGATGAATCTACACCCTAAAAAAAACATAAGATTAAACTAATAAATTATAATAATTATATAATTTTATATTTATTGTGATTTTGAGGGCAGAATCACACAGAGATGGAGCCCAATATGAGTCTAATCTCCGAAGGCACTAACCATTGCGAAGGTGCCTTTCATATTACTAATATCATAATCATTTTAATTATTACAATAATTTAAATAATAATTTTTTTTTTCACTTCATGGACAGTAAACAGCAAGATATTTACCATGCTGCATTATTTGCGGCAAAACATCCCCAACTGTTCACATCCACTTCTCAGTGAATTACTGAATAAGTCATATTCTTATTATTAAATTTTATAGAAAAATTACAATAACAATAATCTAGATATGTAAAATTACCAGAAATGGCATAAGCTTGTCAGCTGCGCAAACAAACACTGCTCCAAGAATAAACCCTACAGCCACTGGAACAAAGGCAAATCTTCCACCTTTTCCATAACTTCCAGATGTTTCTGCCAAGTCAATAGCTGGAGCTAACAAGGACCAATATGAGGCTGCCAGCATGACCTACAATGAATTTATTTGAGACAAAGCATGATACCTAAAATTAATTAATATGAGTCAGCTAAGATTTAAATTACTGACTAGATAGATGTGTAATTCACTGACATAAAAATCCCAAAATTGAGATACATAAAAACCTAATAAATTTGGAAGTGTTTAATTTTGGACAAAAATTTATACAAAAATAAACTTATTCAAATTTTTATTGAAATACCGTAACATTAACTTCAAAATTTGCCAATGGGCGATGCCGAATGATTTCAGTAAAAAACATGTTATTAACTAGAGTTCTGTGCAACAGCAGGTGCGCGGCAGGAAGAATGCATTACAGTTGAACCCCACTATCTCGAACTCTCAAGGGAAACGAAAAACAGTCCGAGATAGCGAGGAGTTTGAGATAACCCATAGTGACCATAGTAGATGACTGAAAAACAAGGGCAAGGGTTTATATAATTAGATGGGTTTTCAGTTCGAGATAGCAGGGTGTTCGAGATAACCAAGGTCGAGTTAGTGAGGTTCAACTGTATTGTCTTAGCTTTCAAATGTTTAATTTCCACAAGTGATCAACATCTAATTTCTCCTTTATAATATCAATACATTGTTTAGTAGTCAGGTGATGAGAATGAAGAAATTGATCAACTAAGAAAATTAATAATTATTGTCTTGATGTATCACTAAATTAAGAGAATTGATATAGAAAGAACTGTATGGTAATCGTAATATTTCTAGTTTGGGATCGATTACATGCAAAAGCTTTCGATGTTTGTTTGCTCAATGATATAAAAAAGACAAAATGCTAAATGTAACAAATTATAAACTCATACCCCAGCGGCAAATCCCAGGCTTGCATCTAGAACTTTTCTCTAAGTAGATTAAAAATATAGTCAGGATCTTAACAACCAACAGCAAAAATTATTGCGGGAACATATGAAGTAAGCTTATTGCTTTTTACAGCGTGAGCAAATACACAAAAATATTTTACCTGACCGCTGTTGAAAATAAACACAAGAGCAGACCCCAGTGCTGTAACACCCCATGTAAATAACGTCCCAAGCAGAGCTTGAGTAACAGGATTATAGTTTGCTATCATTTGAACCTCTTTTCGTGCCCTTTTCTGACTAAACAGAAAATTAACACGAGATCAAAGCTCAAAATTCCAAGAAAAATTACAAAATTGAATGGGACTCGGTCTGCGGTTGCTCGCAAGAGCGATGAGTTTTTTATGTATGCTAATTTTCACGTTCCACGTGTCAGACCGGAGGAAAGGGTCCTGGGAACGGGGTTGGAAGATTGTGTCGTGTTATCAGCGGCTATAGTTTGATTTGAAATTCACTATTCTTATAAATTGTATTACTAGTAGGAAGGAAATGTACAAGCATACAGTGTAAAAAATTTACTTTGTGTTGTCAACTTTCATTTAAGTATTATAAATACAAAAAGTTTACTTTATTATTGTATGACTTGCACTGGTGGTTCAGTGGTAGAATTCTCGCCTGCCACGCGGGAGGCCCGGGTTCGATTCCCGGCTAGTGCACGGCAAAATTTTTTTTTCTTAAAAATATAATTTTATGAAACTTTGTTTCATCTTTTATTATTAAAGCGACACCTCATTTCAAGTTTGGAAAAGCCCCCCAAAAAATTATAGAAAAAAGGAAAAAATAATGTATGAAAACTCTTCAATGCCAAGTTCCTTTTGACCTCTTTTTCAAAACGAGTCATGGTGCAAAACCTTTCATATGAAAATGAGTTTTACTATTCACGCAATCAAACTCATATCTTGTCTGAATGGTTTCGATTTAATTTCGGGTGGGGGGTGGGGGGGGGGGTTATCAAATTTTTAAAATCATAAATTTTCGAGAAAATTCACATTTATTCGTCAAACTTATTAGAGGGGTGAGGGGAGGAGCTAAATAGAGCTTTTACGGTTTTTGACTTTGAGCCACCTACTTGTAAGCCTCAGGAAAATTCCCTAATTAATCATTGGTGGCAGGTATTATACAAATAATATTATTATATACATGTAGGGTTCGCTAAACAAAAATACCATGCAAGGTCATCAATCCTCATCATCATCATCATCAGCCATCATATACAAGGTAACAAGGAATAAAATGGCTCCGATGATCAGGTGATTTGCAAACCAAATTCTTCCAACTAGCATTATAGAGTGATTTCATTTAACCTGTGAAACAATATCTAACAGTTTAGTGCTAAAAATAGTCAAAACTAAACAAAAGAAAACAATGGAATTAGTATCTAATAGTACAGTAACTATTTCATGGGTTTAGGGAAATCACTCTATTCTAAGACTAAGTATTGAGACTAGTATGGAGAATTTGTGCTGACATCAGCACTTAATTCACAGAAAATTCTTCAATCTCTTTCTAACAAACATTTTTATATAGTTTGTCTTTTATTCTGAAAATGAAAACAATACAAATTATTTAATCTATACTTACATTGTACAATAAGCCCTTTGAAGGACCCTGTCACACGAAGTACATTGTCATTGAATCATAAATCACACTCTTTCCATTTCTGAAAACCATTTTGTACTGCCACCTTTTTAGGATTAACAAGCTAAGGTCAGGTGATAGGGTACATTCTGCAAAGGACCTATACCTTAGTCTTGCCAAAATTTACATTACAAACAGTAACAGTACATATAAACAATCATATTTTCCATGTTTATTGAGATGTGCGTGATCATGATCAGAGATAGGATATATAGATTCAACATTTGAGTTACATAAAAAAATAAAATAATAAAAAAAAATAAAAAAAACATTTGAGTTACATTCACACAAGACTATTTTTACTAAAATTATTTTTACTAAAATAGTCCGAGTCTAGTTGTAAAAAGAAAACAATATAATTAGCTACTGTTTCTTGGGTTTTTAAAATCACAATAAGAAGCTTAAATTATATTTATTGTACTAAAGTGTGAAAATGTGAATAATACAATGCAGTGAAATTAAGATATGAAAGTAAAATTAATAATACATGAAAGATTGTTCATTGATTAAAACAAATGTATTCCAGTCTTAATTTTATACATGTATGCAAATTTTCAAAAATATGAAGATAATAAATAATTAATGTGTTTGTTGTAATAATAATTATTAATTTCAGATAAATGTAAAACTTACACATGTAGCAACATTTTCTTAACTATGCGATCATCGTCATAATCATCATACACTATCACCAATTCACCATAGAATCACTCATGACATTTTTAAATCTACAAGTCATGTATATTTACCGTAAAAGCTCTATTAATTAATTGCAGGCCTCAAGAGGGGGGGGGGGGGGGGGGGGGCTTATTAGAGAAGGGGGCTTAATAGAGAGGGGGGCTTATTTTAAATCATAAATTTTCGAGAAGATTCACATTCATTTTTCAAACTTTACTATTACACCACAAACTAAACAGAACAAGAAATGGGTTATAAATACAGTCTTACAAATGCAATGTCATTTATACCCTATAACTCAACGATAGTTCTGGAAATTAAAGACCATGTTTCCATACAAAGTGACTGAAACAACAGAAAATATTTCTTTAAAGACATTATTACATCAGTCTGATGAAAGGGGGGGAGGGGCTTATTACAAAATCTGACTTGAAAGGGGGGGGCTTATTAGAGAGGGGGCTTAATAGAGCTTTTACGGTATGCAAAATCTGTTCACCATCACAGGTATTGTCTAACTATTGCAGCCCTTGTTCTGCCTGTGTCACCAACCTTAACTCATTACATAGAAAAATAGCTAAAAAATAAATAGAGGATATTACACGGCGGCGCGAAGATATGAATTTTATTTTCGAGTGGTAAAAACAATATTTTACGAACGAGCGCAGTGAGTGAGTAAAATATTGTTTTTACCACAAGAAAATAAAATTCATATCTTCAAGCCACCGTGTAATTTTCTTTTATTATATAGACAAAAGACAAAAGCACAAACTTTATCGCGAACTCTTGCAGCTCGGTGACTGGACTTTCCGAATCAGTTCTCTCCTTTCGTCTTCACTTGCAAGGAACTCCTTGAATAATTTCAAGTCATATGAAGTTTTCTTCTTCGTGTTAACATTTTCCTACTCCTCAGTGAACGATTTCATGTCGGCTTCAGTGAATTTCACGAATCTATCGCTCGCCATTTTTCAACCGGAGTTTGGCAGCTTTGCACAAAAAAGCCATGCAAAAGCGGGAAATGACGTCATCGATATCCTCACTAGTGAGGATATGGAAAATACGCCACTCGGGTCCCGGATGTAGTTTCGTATGAATTTTACGAGTGGTCTATTTTCCAGTAAAACACTTGTGTCTATATAATAAATAGCTAATATTTCCAACTATTTTTGTCACAAATGATTTGTCTCAAAGTCCTCAGCAAAATTATTAGCTTTATTATAAATTTTATACAATCATGTAATAAAAATATTAATGTAGGCTCTGTTTCCAGCCATTTTGTGAGTCCAGTTGTATCTCTCCCAACATGAGGCAAGAAATGCGGGCCGACAGAACGGCGGGAAATTGAGCCTAGTATACATGTACATGTACTAGGCTCATGTACATGTACATGTAGCTCAAGATAACTTTTTCTGGGACTCTTTGTCGCTACCATGCTTTTTAGGAATAAGGAAAGGAATGAGAATAA
The DNA here is from genome assembly GCA_029204205.1 of Desmophyllum pertusum. NCBI lineage: Eukaryota > Metazoa > Cnidaria > Anthozoa > Scleractinia > Caryophylliidae > Desmophyllum > Desmophyllum pertusum. Next base: position 5,803,007 of record MU827778.1, on the reverse strand, counting down.
ATGCCACAAGGACAAAGTGGCCGATGAAGTACATGCTCTTCCAGGCTTTCAGGCATGGAGCAAGTTGAAGCAGCATAAATCCACAGCCAAGATACTCCATGGAACGATAATGGAAAAACCAGCTGAACCAGTCGTAGAAGTAACAGAGTTTTGGCGACAAGTAAGGCTTGATGGCCTTCTCCATTCGTACCTCAGCCATAACGGTCAGCGGAACACACAGGAATGTGAGATAATATCCCGGTGCGACACCATGCCAGAAGGCACTCACAAGAAGGGTGGTGAACATTCTAGAATAGAGGACAGTAAACAGTAAATTTTATTATTTACATGTAGCATGTAGCTAAACCCAGCTTTATGATTTTTTTTTTTTAACCTGTTTATTTATTTTGTCCAGTTACAAAACAAAATTTTGTTTATGATAATTTACTAAGTTGAATGGTAATAATAAACCAGAAAGTGAACAACTGAGGTGTAAGATTGCAATTGAGATACACTGTGAAGGATGAACGTGAAAATTTTATCATAATGTGCCCTACGTGAATTATGAATAAATAATATAATATTACAGTGTGTTTCAATAACATGCAAACTCTGCTCAATCAACAGTTTCATTTTTCACTGCCGTCAATCATCTTAGCGGACAACTCAGGAAACAGAAGTTCACTTCAACGGGTTCAAAAGGTCACATCTGTGGACTTTGATTGGTAGCTTCGATCTATATTGCTTGTTGGTTGTTGTCATAATTTAATATCATTACATGTAACTCATCAACTCACTGCCATCAATTATTGATGGCAGTGAGTTGGGTTTTGAACTTCAGAGTTCACGGTCGTGTTATTGAAAGGTGCAGCAAGGCTTATTTCTACTGATAACAAAGATGAACTTTGATTCTGAATCCATTTAACCCTTTCACTCCCAAGAATACCAAGTTGAAAATTGAGTAAAAAATCTAAATTTCATTTTGAAAAATTTTCAAAAACCAAAAGACTTAAACACGTTCGCAGGCTATAAATGAAAGTACTGCTCAATAGCTTTCACTTGAATGGTCACACACTAGGATTTCACCCACAGACTTGAAAGTTACAACCAAATTTATTGCGTCAAGTTGGAACCACCTTGTACAGCATAATAAACAGTAGTAGGAAAGTACTGCTCAATAGCTTTCATTTGAATGGTCACACACCAGAGTTTCATCCACAGACTTAAAAGTTACAACCAAATTTATTGAGTCAAGTTTGACTCTGGGAGTGAAAGGGTTAACTATTGAACAATATTATCAAAAAGCCAGCACCATGTACCTCAAATTTCTGTTCTTAAATGGTGCCTTTCTATGAATATAAGTAGCAATCCACCATTGAACAGTCATGTTCCAATTCTTCATTGTACTCCCCATGGATGACGAAAACTCCACCTCAAAAATATTTATGTTGTGAATTGTCTCAAAGCTGCAATAAAAGGTTAATCAAGATTACTTTTCAAGACACAAGTTTCCCTGAATAATAAATAAAATTCACAAAGTTAATGATTAAGATGGATTCCGCTCAACGTTCGAGCAATAAGTGCAAAAATTAATTACTAAAAAACTACTCATAGCAAGGTAACATTTTGAATACTATTTGAAACATATCACTTTAATTCACTTCTCCAAGTGACCCCGCAATTAAATTCTCAAGCATTCTCAAGAAAATTAATGTCAAACCTCGTAAAAAAATGATAAAAACGTACGCCATTTTGTTTTGAACTGACATGAAGGGTCTTTTTAATTAAAATATGTAATGATTTCTCTCGCGGGGTCAGCTTGGGAGCTAATTGCGGTCGACGAAGGAGATCGCAGACTAATTTCCAGTCTTCTCTCACCTTCTCTCACACAAGCGGGACTTTTTTGAGATTTCGGCTATGTTTCTATCGACACGCATTTGGCCCCCCGCGTACATTTCGTCATCAAACTCGTTCCCAGGTACACAAGAGAGGAAAAGGGATAGAGCCTGGGATCTTGTTGTTTTGTCAACTCGTGTTGGATGTTGCGTATTTTGGAGCGATCTCAACGTCGGGTAAGTTACTTTATTTTTCAAATTAGACATATTATGGCATTCAAAAGCCTTGCAGCTAACATTTATCATGTTTTAAGGAGCTGTGTACGACTCCTGGTGCGAATATAAGCCGCAGTTCGGCGCTCTGTTGTCAAACCCGCTCGACGGTCTTCTAGCCTGTATGTCAAAACAACACGAACTGTGTCATTTCGCTCTGATGATCATGATTTGTAGTTGAAATATATAACCCACCGAGTTGTGTAGCTCAGGTTTACGTTAGACAGTTGTATAGTCAAGACCGAATCAGACTAGTTCAACCTTTCGAAATTTAATAATGCTATGAGTCGTGCAGAATTGCAGAGACATGTAAAAGCGTGTAAAATATAAGCTTACCTACAACGAAACAACGGAAGGTGTACAAATTTGTAGTACCCTGGACAGAACAATTGAGGATTGATATATTTATCAATTATATAAAAACGAGAGACACATATTTCTCAGTTTTGATTTTATTAAATAAAATAGGAAATTCCACACATGAGATTGTTTTGGCGTGACAGGAAGTTAATTCGTTTTGTTCTTACAGCGCTTCTAAATATGGAGCGGCCAATGACATAAAACTGAAAATCACGTGATTTCTCGGAAAGCACATGTCACACAACAAACGAGTCTGTACAAATAATCGGTCTTTTCTGTTTTATTATCTGACCTTGAATAGTAAAATGCAATCAATCTTACAAAACAAACATTTAAAGATTTCGTGGCCACCCGAAAACCTCAGCATCAACTGATTGTCGCCATCTGAAGACTCTTTTTGCCATGCGGTTGTTCTTTCCATCGACTCGTAAGATGGCGGCCAGTAGCTGGAGCACCATACCACCGAATGGAAGGCTTTGATTTTGAATTGCAGCCGGCCAAGAGCATATGACAATGTTTGCTGTGCTTCATAGAAGTCTTGTGAACCTTATTCATCTGCTGGAGCCCTCCATGCATTTTCATGTTAGCCTGGACATTACAAGCTCAGTAGGGTTGCCTTCCGATTCGTTTCTCTTGGGTAGAAACGTCACCATTTGCACCTTAATACGCTGGTGAAATCGTTCTTGGATCACAGGATTGCAATGCTGCTGTTGTATCTCCCAGCTCTACCAAGACAATCCCATATAAAATAGCACAAAGAGGAATCATGTCTGGAAGTGGCGGCCCACCAAGCTAGGTTCGGTTCATGTACATGTATATAAACATTGCACGAGCGTGACAAATGTTTGGTTCAAAGACCGACAAAGCCGCTCATGTTTACACGCTTTTTTGTGGTCTTAATAAAAACACTGAGGTATTTTAAAAATTTTCCATGTGTGGAATTTCCTTTTCGGTTTTGTTGCCGTTTTTCATGGCATTAAGGTTTAGCATTTAAAAATTATTATCATTTAACCCAATCCTCAATTGTTCTGTCCAGGGTACTATATTATGAACAAAGAGATAAGCTTACTGTTATTTATTAATGCCAAATTCCTGTTTTGTTAAAATTTGTTAGAAAGTTATGTTCAAGCAAAGTTTTTAAATAAATGTCACCGTTGCAATTTTGTGCCTGGTAGTAATACCTCTCTTTTACAAACATCAACATGACCTATCCATAAATGTAATGTTATATTTAGTGTTATTTATTGGGTTGGCTATCTCCCAGGCCTTCACTGTCAATTAGCTTTCAACCTCACGAAGCAAGCAAACAGATTGAACAAAATATGATAAGCCTCAGGAAATACACACCGATTTATTCACAATTTCAGACTTCACTTTTGGCTCCCTTTCTGTAGGTGTGTGGGGAGTTGGGGGTTGGGCGGGGTAGGGAAGAGACACTTGAACGGTACTTGCAATAAATATTAGAAAATACACAACTTAAATTGATGCATATTCAGAAAATATCATTCCACCAATTCAGAATTATACTTCCTTGACACAATTCTCAATGAAAAGACTATTTCAACCCAATAAGTTCCCAAGACCAACAGGTTTCATATCACCCGAAAGTAATTGAGAACCATCCTCTGTTTGAGATTCACCTGTCGAACGCATTTTCTTAATCTGTGATTACTGCTAGTTTATCAATAATTTCTTCTTAACTGTATTCAAAATGTTACCGTGCTATGAGTATTTTTTTGGTAACTTAATTGTTTGCACTTATTGCTCGAACGTTGAGCGGAATCCGTCTTAAATGTTTTAAGGATTGAACTGTTTGGAATGCTTAGTCCATCACAGGATATTGCCAGGTTGCCCTTGGCTAACAGTTGCCAGTATCCAATCATGCATTTATAAGTGGCTTGTCCAAGAACACGACACAATGATTGACACCGAACCTGGACCATTACACCAACCATTAGACTGCCACGCCCCCTACATGTACATGTAAATACACAAAATTTTAATATTATTTATACTGTAGCTGCATGAGTACTTTTTAAAGAGTATATTTAAGTTAATGCTCCTTTAGAGCTCTGCGGGTAAAAAAAAATGATTGATTGACTGATTAATATTACATATCAGTGGGAGTTATTAATAATAATTAATAAAATAAATTAATTATTAAAACTACTGTATACCTGTGGGTGTCTTTATAAGTTTCTTCACTCTGCTCTGTAGGACTCCCATCATGAACTATTCCATTTTCTTCAGGTACTGACTTAGTAGGCCCTAATCCTGGTTTAGGATCTGTTTGAAACGGATAAGCTCCCAAACCAAGCATCATACAACAACTCTCAGCTAACAGCCAGCCTATGTAAAAACGCCACCGAAACCCCTGAAATGTCGGCACAAGGTACGCCAGCTGGTACCCCATCCCCCAGGGGTGGTTAATATACTCTTCAGTCGCAATATGGCTTATTGGAAGTAGTGGTTTAAGAGCAAGTAGATCGCACCGAAAAAAGGGACGGTCTTTAGATTTCTTATAGCTGGGATGAAGGTGGAGATCTGTTTTGGATGTTCTTGATTGATCATGTCCTTAAAAGTCTTGTAGCGATAGTACGGCCCAGTGGTTAGTCCACAGTAGCAGTAAGAGTAGCTGAGAAACTCGTAAAAAGACGGCCGCTTTGACTTCTTGGAATCTGTTTCACCGGTTACCTCAGGGTCAAATATTTCAAAAGGAAAAGTACAACACTGGAAAAGACACAAACAAGCTATTATTAAAATAGGAAATCTAATAAATTATTTTGCATACAATGTAGGTCTATTTACACGTAATAAATGAATAATTTTTGACTCCACTGGGTTCTCAGTAGAAGACAGCATCAGGTGGATTTCCACCGACTGTCAAGACAAAACAGTCGACGGGGGAACAAGTGCCATTTACGGCAAATCTTTGTTGAAGCACTCAAAGAGTTTTCGATTCTTATTATCCAATCAAAAACTGGCGTGAACACTCATGAGTACTCTGAAAGCAATCATGTCAACATAACCTGGATAGCACCATAAGGATATGTCATGTTGCTTGGCAACTTTGGGCTCAAAAATCATGGGCTCACTCCTCAGTCCCGTCTCGAAGATGGGATTTCATCAACAACCGGTTATACTTGTTACCTTGACTGAAAAGTAGCCACCTGTCACAGTTCTGTATAAGCTATATTATTCTTGTACAAGTTACAAAGTACTTACCCTTAAGGTAACCAAGAGCTGAATAGCATTACTGTGTGCTGGTGGCTTCTCAAATCCAAAATATGTGCAGGTCCGAAAGAAGAACAAGTAACCAAACACGTACAGAAATGCCACCCACTCACAGCGCCTGCAGAAAAACATGGAGAGGGAAAGAAAAAAACAGGCCACATCAAACAAGGTGACAAACACAGCCTATTTTTATGTTCATTTATTTGCCCACTTGAGAGACATCTGAGATTTGGCCCAGATAAATGTAATACTGATGACATTAGCCAAACAGAGATCAGTGTACTGTTTCTGATTGGTAGACTTCACTCACATGCAAAAAATTCAAAACCGAGCAATGCCAAAATTATTATTATTATTATACATTTTGCTCACTATCTCTATTCTCATTGGCTGAGAGCATACAGCTAATTCACGCTGGCATCGAATTGACGCGTCATAACTACAGACACTAGGATTTATGCATGTAATTATGCGTCATACCTACAGACACTAAGGATTTATGCGTGTAATTACGTGTCAAACCTACAGACAATGCATCTCGATTGACGTCATGCACGTGTAGCACGCATCGCTTCATTAGCGGCAACAAATTAAAATACTCCACAATCCATGAAGGAAAAAGCGACAAAACGCTGCAAAGTTAACCCCGAAATGATGATTAATTTTAGCTTTTCAAATGTATAATAAAACAATAATTATTGGATTCGGTTTTCGCATGATAGCAAAATGATCAAGGCCTCTGTTTGTGTTATCCGCACAAACCTCGGCCTTGATAATTCTTGCTATCATGATCAACCTTATCCAATAATTGTTTATTATTATGTAGGCACTATACGCATCTACATGTATCATCAGTATGGAAATTTTTGGGTCAAAACTTTTCTCTCAAAGTGAACATTTCTTTTGCTTACAAAGGGGGGATGGGGGGGAGTTGGGCCAAAGGGTTGGCTGAGTCCCCTGTAACCCGCGATTCTCTCCACCTCATGCTACTACTCTTCCCAGTAGACCAGTATAACTTTTCAAATTAAAAGTTTATTGTCCAAAGGTCAAGTAATAATTAATGGCTCCGTCAATTCCAAGCCCGACCATCCCCCCCCCCCCCCCCCCCGGGCATTTGTCGGGCATTTTACAACTTTTCCATCCCTAGGGTGGGGCATTTGCTATAACCGGGCAGCCCGGGGGTGGGGCATTGTCAAAGGCAATGCGATCTTTCGTATTTTAAAAGACGTACACGTTTTGTTGTTTATTTAAAATTTCATGATTGCCCCCGATAGAAAAATATAAAAACTGAGTTGATATTAAACCTTGTTTGAGTCCCGCAAAGAGCTATATGTATTTGTGAACAATTATAGTGTCCATCATTAATAGTTCTGCTTGGAATTTAGATTTTTAAATTCCTCGATCCTCTCAAAAACGTTTTTGAACTTGTCCCGTGGGTTGGGCATTTGCACTGCTCCTGAAGCCCCACCGTGGGGATTTTGTGCATGTAAGCTGACCCCACCGTGGGGCATTTTCAACCTTCTGACAAAAAAAATGACAAATGCCCGACAAATGCCCGGGGGGGGGGGGGGGGATGAGCGGGCTTGGAATTGACGGAGCCATAACCAATATAAAGGATGTAATTTTATTTTAAAAGCTTACTAATGCCTGCGGATTCGAAGCACAGCTAGAGTTACAAACACTAGCATAAAAGCAATGTAGGTATTAACTTGCAGGTACCGTATTATAAGTTTAATAATTAATTGCTTATTGTAAACTACCTTGAGGCAGTTTACATGCACCATGGAGAAATTCAACACCCTCATTGATCAACTATGTCAACAAGCATGCATGCATAATTCTCGAAATGATCGCTAATATTTAGTAAATTGAATATAACTATCTTGTGTAAAAACAGTCTTACCTTGGGCCAAGAGAAACAACTATCAAATAGGTGCCTAAAATCGTCACAAAGGAATGCAATATTCCCCACACTCCGACTAGCGCCATTCCCAAGCAAATTCCAGCAGCTGTACACAAGAATTGTTTTCGAGCAGGCGAACCAGAGATCTTTACCAAATGACCTAATGGAATCGATCCTAGCAGCATGCTCAAGTAAAGTATGTCTGTTGTCGACATATTTCTCTCTTGTAAGCTGTATTTAACAGGATTGATTTGCTGTGGGTTGCGCTTTCCCAAAGCGAAGTCCTACCGGCAAACCAATCTAATTTTGGAAGAAAGGATCTGGGAACGAATTTGAAACCGGAAATCAATAAACCGGAAACATGCAAACTGATGGTGAAACCTCTTGCGTTCAAGAGAGGTGAGTGGTTTACTGGGAAATTGTGCCCATTCTGGCCCTTTCGCGTCTCATGCTCAGTTAGGGAGACGCGAAAAGGGCCGTGAGGAGCCTAGAGAGCCCAGCTCATCCCAGTGTCGCGTGTCGGTAGACATACATGGCTTACCGCAGATCGCGTGGCCTATCAGTTGGGTCGTCACGCAACGCTTCTCAACGTGACGAACTAACGGCTGCCAAGGAGACCATAGATCACGTGAGCCTACAGGAATTGTAGCCTGTTCCAGGCTTTTCGCGTCTTTTCACGTCGCCCCCCTTCTATCCGAACGCCTGGAACAGGCGCCTCCAGGACCCTGTCACGTGACCTTGTCAATCATAAAAAGGTGACAGCACTAAAATGGGTGAAAGAAAGACTGTGACGAAGCGGGAGATTTTATGGTGGTTTTAATGTTTTATGTTTGAGAACAATTGCTGGATGGCACTGGTCTCAAAATTGGCAACCTTGCAGATTTCAAAGACAAATAAAACAGCGGACTGATCCTTACGGCAGAGAAAAGACCGAGGCAAGATGAACAAAAATAAAAAAATACTGCAGTATATCGTGCCCAATATTTCGGTTTGAAACACAAACCTTCAACGGGGGCTTACAATTTCAACTAATTTGAAAAAAAAAAAAAAAATTACAAACATGATAATATTAATACCGGAACTGAGGTTCCGTGTTCGAGCTTTATCGATGAGATGGGCTTCATCGGGCTCTTCCAATTTCCGGGCACCCATATCATTTTGTACTACCACCTAGAAAATTGCCTGCTTGCCTGTTGTTTTCGGAGAGATAAAAATGCCATTTTGAAAGGGTACGAAAAAGCCCAGCTAGGATTATCGGATTGGCAAAACAGCACCTCGTAAATTCAGGCAACCACGTCTATTGTTCCTTTTTCCAGAGGCTTTAGAATCAGTTACAAACTCAGATTTATCATTTGTTTTCTCGATCTCTGACTGACTACACAAAAATAAGTAAATTTCTCTGCCACGTCACTAGGCACTTTATTGCGATTTTCGACAGTGAGAGCGATCGGGAAGCGGGAAAGCGAAAGCTAGCCTGAATTTTAGCTATCTTCTCTGTTGCTAAGCGACAGAGGAGACGGCTGAAAGCTTAGCGAAAGCTCCCGCGTAGAAAGAAGCGGCGCCTGGGTACGAGGCAGTGAATTTCATGATAACATTAAATATCGCTGTATTTTTTAAAAGTTAAATACGAACTGACTGGGGAGTTAATAGATCATTAACATGGATGAAAGACAAAAAAACGTTTTATGCTGGTGAATAATTACGCTACCCCGCGGTTTTTGCATTGTCTTACCATCTTGCAGCCAAGTGCTGTCAAAATGGAACTGATGCAACTGAATATTCATGCATTGGTGTCCAGAGTGAGTTTTTATTTTAAAACTCAGTTTGTACCTATCCTTAGATGTTACAAGAAAAGTTCACTCAGAACATTCTGACCTAAGAGAGTCGATTTTCTGTTATGGTCTGTTAATTTTCCTCGGTGGTGCCCAGTTTCAGGTTTATTCAACCTGAATCCGGTTCAGCTGTTCTCTTTAATTTATTCCATCGTGTTTAACGCTTCTCATCTACGCATTCACTATATCCCTGTCGCCTTGTCATTCGCACGGATAATACATTCTTGCCGGTATATAAGCTAAATATTACCCCGGCGTGCGACAACACGCGAACGGATGCTGGCGACCGTTTAGCCCATCAGTAGTGAACAGTTTAAGAATTCATTTTAAACTTCTTTTCGTTTACTGGACGTACGGCGTACGGAAACGGCGGAACTTTCGCGAAAAGAAGATCTTATACTGACGCGTTTGAGCTCGAAATGAAGACTATTTAGAAAGCAAGTAAGTAAACGGTGTTTTTTTTCTAACAGCGATAGCTTACGTAGTGGCCATGGTATATAAAAGTGTAGTTCAGTATATTTGCATGCAAAGGGTACAGTTGTTTCCTTTTTTTTTATATAAATTTTGTATTTGCCAAAGCCTTAAGTCGGATTTCCATATTTAAATAATTTATCGTACAGTCGAATTTCACCAACATACCCAATATATTTTGTAGACCGTAATGCATATCATGCGGGCTTTCCCGAGAAAATCGATCCGTTTCTTGTATTATTGCAATTAAAAATTTAAAAAGCGATGCTTGTCATTTGATTGTCGCCTTTGGTAAAACTCAGTCGGCTTTGAAGTTGAAGTCATTTCTCGGATTAAATGTTACAACGAACCAGTCCACTAATAACGTTGAATTATAATACTTGGAACCGCAGCTAAATCTTTTATTCGCGCTCAAAAAGTTAAATTTCGGATAAAAACGAGCCTTTCCCATCTTTCCGCCGTCTTGGAAGAGTTTAGCATTAAGCGTCACTACCGAAACCACACCGGCAATAATCGTTGGTTAAAAAGTGGGTTAAATTTAACATCTGAATACGGTTTTGATTTCGAGTATTATTTTAACTGAGCACATCTGCGAATCGAAGACTGACCTGAGTTTATTTAAAGTCACTTTCCGAGGTCTTTATTTTGTGTCAATAAACGAAAACAGTGTTGGTTTACACTTTTATCCGCGTATACGTAAAAAGCAAAGCAGATTGCTCAATATTTTAATTTTAAAGCAAGGAAACTTTGACACCGACCGATGTTTATTTTGCTCAACATATGGGAGATTATTTCTCGCTGTAAATGTGGACATTACAACTGAATTGATGTTTGCTCCGTATGATTCACCCGAGGTTCAGTACCCCTCGGTTAATTTTTTGACAATCGGAGTCTGTCGCAAAATTGAATATAAATGTTTTATGACTGAGCAGTTCTCGCTTCCTCATGGGTTCATTAAACAGTCTATATCGCTTGCAGCGTTTCTCTATAGCTCCGACAACCAGTTTCAAATGCCATTATGCAAATTTATATCCTCCACTGTTCGGTGAACAGGTGCATCCAGAGTCCATATCATTTTCATGTGGTTTCTTTTTCAATGCAGTCATAAATAAACCCAAGAACCGGACTACCTCGACTCGACAAAATTACTTCGACTTTTAATTACTGTTAAACTGCAAAGCCTTGAGAAATGGCCTAAACTAGGGAAAAAAATAATTCTTGTTCAAAAGACTTCGTGATCACTTTCAGAAATTAAATAGTGCATGTGTTTATAATGACCGGAGCGAGGAGTTGAAATAGTCTGAGCCAGGTTAAACCGTTTTCCTATATAGAATAGAGTGAAGGACGCCCGACAAAAATTTTATTTCTTGAAGATGGGTGGCACTCTAGCTTGTTGTACGATATGAAATTTAAAATTCAAAATAAAAAGGCTAAAAAGCAGTAAAATATTGGATAAGGTGTAATAAATTTAAAAGCACAAACGTTTCAGGCATGGGCCTTCTTCTGTGTACGTGACGTCCGTTGCATATTTAAACCTTTTTCTTCTAGTTTTAGCTCCAGTATCAAAAATATATTTGAACCTTTTAAAAATCCGGTCCATCTGCGCCGGGTCACAGGCTTTAGGGCAACCACCGGGCAATCTGGAGGAAGCGAAACGGAAAAAGGAAAACAGTAATTTCTTAGTGCATGAAGTATACTAAGCGTTTGTTATTCGGCCCTGCTAAGTATACTGAGATTTGTGGTTCTAGGTGCTCTTTCTAGCATAAACTGAAGGGGCATTCAAACCGCTGCAGGCCAAGCACCGCTGAGAAAAGTGTTTTTCGTCTTTCGACCCGCTGGCGGAGGTACTGCATACTGCTTTCCCTCCTATAGACTACAGTTGCTCAGGTGTTCATACGGAAACCTCCTAGTACAGTCTTCTCCGGATAAATTTATATTCTAAGCCGCAGAAAATAGGTCTGTTTACCAGGCACACCATGCGGGAATGTCTCTTAGACTTGTCTCCAAAACACCCGCCATTTTAAATTAAAAACGCATGCCCTCGAATTCTATATATTCTATAGCTTTTTTTATTGAAACAAATTATCAAAGGTTGCATGCCGCCGTCTTACTCGAGTTGCAGATTGGGGTACGAGTACGAGAACGAGTACGAGTACGACTTTCTACTTTCAAAACAATATTGTTCCCAGAGCCCTCGCTCTTCCCTGTGACTGACCAGTAGAAGTGTGGGTTCTGGCCGGAGATTGGCGTGACACATGATGATCTTGAGGATGCGCGATAGTTTTAAAAAGTCGTACTCGTACTCGTTCTCGTACTCGTACCCCAATCTGAAGGTCCGTATTTTACTCCGGCTCACAGTGCCTCTCTCCAACCGGGGGTACGTATAAATGGCTACCGCGGCGAATTGTCAGGTTAACCTGACAAAAATGCTGGGGTTTAGCGATCACTACTACATTCAACTCTCGTTATAGCGGACACTCTCGGGACGTAGTTTGGAATCCGTAATAGCGAGAGTCATTTTCAGTCAAACCTAGCTCAATAGCTTTCGCCGGGTGGAGGGCTGAATTTTGTCCGTAATAGCGGACGACCCGTAATAACGGCGGTGTTCGCAAGGCGATAGTTGACTGTGGTTGCTTTATGTTATGGAGGGCCGACCAAATAGCTACCAGACTTTTAGAAGGACTTTGACCTAAATATTCTGTATTGGTCGAGTTTCCCAGTTATTTGCATTTAACTCTTGCAATAAAACTTAGAACAAGATCAATATTCCCCCAATTTTTTTATTATATTCTTGGCTCTTTTACAAACTTTACTGATAAATTAGACATCCATTCTCGGTAAAAGCATGCGACAATGTTAGTACATTCGAATCATTAAGAGATCTGAATCACGCATTTTTGTATAGCCACTTAATCCTATAGGTGTTTAAACCAAAATTGTCGACCAGAAAAAAAAGGTTTCTACTTAATAGAAAACCATTTTCTTTTAAATAATGTTCCAGAAAATAAAATCGGTGTAACACATTCGTCCATCGTAGCAATTCGGATCGCTCAGGGAACCAATCAGAATACTGCTTTTTAACATGTAGTCTTTTCGAGGCTTCACTTGCACCAGTCTCTCTTGCGGAGACCTAATGGTCGTATTATCGTATTATCGCTTCACTGTCGTATATATATATGGACTACAGATAAGTTCATCACACGGAAATAATTTTCAAGGGATCTACTACATGGAGGGAACACTAAAATAGCTTTGTAATGCAAGTCATACTGAGTGAGGAAAAAAAAAATTCATAATATGAAAACCGAATTCTGAAGCTATTAGAACATATATTTAAGTTAAAATGAACAAAGTGTTCAGCATGAAAATATGTTAATCTTCATCAGTACAACTTCCTACTCCATGCTGATCTGTCTACTTTTAATTTATGTTTTTGTTATTAAAAAGATTTCATATGTACTGACCACAAAGAATGAGAAATACTAAAACTTTACAACACGATTGTAAATTTGAAATTATAAAACTATTCTACGGAAAAATCAGCTGTAATATTAGCTTGAAGAATTATTCACTACATTGGCTCACTGCTGTTATATACGGCTTATATATTATTACCATATCTCAAAGTAAACTTTAATGTTTTAGCCGGTAATATTTTAATTTGGTTTTAGTGTTTGCAAGTCCGGCTTTGGCACACTTAAACAAAAATTTCGACCAGAAAACCGCTCGACAGTTACCCATGAAATGGAAAAAAGCTAGACATTTGGTCACATTCAGCTGTAAGTGTGGCAAATAGGGGTTTAAATACTAGAGAAATATAAATATTAAACATGAGGCAGCTGTCGGTCTCTGTTAATACCAAAGTTACTTAAATGCCCATTATTTCTTGGTTTTAGGTATACCTCAGTTCTGTATATAGCTTTACTTTTCTTAAAAGTGCAGTCGGGTTTAGCGTTTTTATATATTTTTTGGACGGTTCTATAAAATAGCTTTACGGCCAGGCATTGTTACTATGTGCGACGTTTAGTTTGCACCATAGCGTCAAATCCAACTTTATTATTTTGTTTATTCGCAGGAGATGTAGATTTAATTCACGCCGAAAATTGAAAAACTACATATGACGCACGGTGTACCGGATGCACCAAGAACTGCAAGCTTTTTCTGAGATAAACATCATGAAAAAGGCAGTGTGGGATTCACAAACGAGACAGCATTGTGTTTATAAAGGTGAATCTTTAACACGTACGACTCATGAGCTACAGCATCACAGAACAATCGCCGGCTTTTACTGAACAACAATGGAGGGAAACGGCGCACCGAGCGAAACCGCAACAACACTGCCAACCCAAGACGACACATACGGGAGCTTAGAATTTGAAGCCGTCTCTTGTTTTGTTATCTCTAAGAACAGCAAAGCAAGGCGCTGGATGATTCAGCTGATAAAATGGCCATATCCTTTTGAAAACTCAGCAATTGCGTAATTTTAGAGGTACAATTTTGAGTTTAATCTGACGGATTTGGAGATGGAACACGCGCACTACTTTTCCAGAAATTTACATTTGTATTTTTGGTCTCAGTAGGATAGAAGGCCGGTGAGTCATACGTCTTAAGTATAAATACTTAGATATCGATATCAACAGCTATATACAATCGATTGTCGATAAAATTTGCTATCAAAACCCAGTTAGCTCATACGGCGGATCTAAAGGGTTCTAAAGCATGGAGGTTTAAGCTTTCAGCTTATGCCAATAACCTGCCTGGCGCTTAGAGCGGATATAACCATATGTGTTTGCGCTCGCTAGGAAATCTTTTAATTTTGAATTGTTCCAATAGATTGAATGCTCCTTATTATAAACAACAAAATTAGCTTTTGCATTTTCGTGAAATTCTACCCAATTTTTGAGGAGTTATCCAGGCATATTTAATACATCACTTAAAACTGAATATTGGCTGTCGATTTTAAGGGGAATCTATTTATGTTGTGATTCTATAGGCTCTGTTTTTTTAATAATTTCTCTTCCCATTTGCTTTCCTTCGATATATCAAAACAACATTTATTGTGCAAACAAGGGAAGCAATTTGAGAAATAGTTTTCTGCTAAACTAATTGTGATTTATACTCCAAAGCATAATTTATTCCCTCCGTCTTAGCTCATAGTTTCTTTGAACAAACCTTTCCGATTCCTTTTTTAAAAACGATTGTTTTTGTGTGTGAATAAAGGGTTACCATGCATAAAACAAGGAACAGAACAATAGAGTACATAGAGAATTAAAAAATATATATATTTATTTATCTATCGAAAAATTATTTTAGTTCACGGAAGTTTCATTGAAGTTAATTTTTTTCGGGCCATGTGGTGGGAGTCGTGGGAGTGTTTGTGACTTTCTAAAACGCTATTTATAACACGGATGAAAAGTACGAAAATTATCAACCATTTAGTCCACTTCTCTTGATATGTAAACAAATAGCTACAACACGCGGGGTGCACGTAAATTGAAAAATCACTGAAAAATTAACTGTTGTATTCGCGTCAAGCTACGGGAGATTTCATACTTGACCGCTGTGCTCAGCACTAAATTGCTCTTTTTAAAACGTCATTAATTTTGTATTCGACAGTACAGTCAGTTGGAGCCACAGTATAAACACCAAATTCAACTTGAAAGGCTAAAATTTATATCAACTAATGTTTCGTGATTTTACCGCAAAGATCGCAGTCGTTATGCAAATACATCACCCACTTATGGTAATAGCGTACAGTTCAACTGATCCAAAAGTTAAAATTATTTTCAAATTTGAGGTAAACAATTTTAAAGACTCAATTAATGGGAATATAGCGATCATATAATGTTATGTTTTAAAACCATAATAATACATTCTCTTTCTATTTGAAGATGACAAAATAGTCGAAAACGTTCGGGTGTTTTTATAAACTTTTAATAGTATTTTAGCCTTTTTTAACAATTGTATATATTCTCTTCGGCGTAGATCAAAACTGCTTATGATAACGTTTCTAATTCCCATTGTCCTTAAAAACGGTTTTGACGCAAAACATGTCGCCTCAAATAAAACGCTGCACGCACACAATATCTCGCTCGTGTCAGGCGTCTTTTTTTTACAAGGATGGTTACCATACCAACCATTAATCTTAAATTTATCATTGTTAAAACGTATCGACCAGTTATGACGTCGCCTGGTATTTTGGTTTGTCGCTGTATTTTAGAGACGTTTGTATGACTGCCGGGGGATATACGCCATACCCCCAGTCATACAAACGTCTCTAAATTTTCCAGTTTTCAATTTCCGTTTTCTCGACTCAGGTAGAACCTAACCTAACGAAACGTCGTACGATTACCGAACAAGAGGTGGTATTTCAGTTGCTGGTATTGATTTTCAGCTCAGATTAATATGAATTTGCGGCGGCCATTTTGGAGAAAGGTCTATTGACATGTAAGGATGAAGGAGATTAGGCTAGACTAGGCTAGACCACCCAATGACGCGATCATCTGAACTGAGAGACAAGACAAGGTGTTGAGCACACGCAGCATGATCTTACAAGTTATTTTAAATTTAAGACCCTGGTTTTGGTCCGGCCGGGACTCGAACCCGCGACCTCCCACTCTGCTGCAGTCTGGTGCTCTACCAACTGATCGATATACAGTCTGGTGCTCTACCAACTGATCGATATGAGCTAAACAGACTCAAACCAGGCGGCGGCGATAAATGAAGTAGTAAATGAATTAATGAATGGTTGTAAAACTAACTGTGAACAGTCTGTACCTAAAGCTTTCTTTCGCCAGAATGAGATGGATGGTTAGATTATTTTTGCAAATCAGTGACTTAAAGTTAAGGAGATATACCAATAGTTTAGGTAGCCAATCGTATCACGAGGCGAAAACACTCTCCAATAGTTTGACATATTCATGCCCATAAATAATTATGCTAGGATAAAATTTATATCTCGGGCTAAACCAAATGATGCTTTTTCAAAAAAAATCCTTACATTTTTTGGCTTGCGGTATACTTATATATTTAAAAATGCTTGCAACTTGTCCTTAACATCATCGCACATGGTTCGAACGTATCAGTATGTTTGTGATCCTTATCAACTGTGTGACGTTAGCCATGTTCAATCCGCTTGACAAGAACTGCCTCTCCACTCGGTGCCAAGTACTTGAGAATGTGGAACATGTTATCTTCGCTTTCTTTTCGCCGAGATGGTGATCAAGATGATAGCAATGGGTATCACTGGAAAGAAGGGCTATTTACAGGACAAGTGGAACAGACTGGACTGCTTTATCGTGATCATTGGGTAAGGCAAAGTTATCTTATAACATAGAGGGCAAAATTACTGATTGGTTAAGATACAGGACATTTCTTGTTAGTTTTTACTCGTCGAGGGCAAAATAACAGTGTATTTTTTTTAGTTAAACATAGGGCATTTTTTCGGCAATTTTTGCTCGTCGAGGCTAAAATTACTTCTTAGATTCCCGACTTTTACCCGAGGACCTTTCACCGAAACTTTTGAACGTGACCAAAACGGGTCCAAAAAGACTTCAAAACTTCCGAAGATGATCCAAAGACTTTTGAAGACTTCTGCCGCGAGTTCAGTTTAAGATCGAATAACTGGCTATTGTGTTGCATTCCCTCCTATTTTCAAGCTTGATCGAGAAAGCAGTCAAAAGAGGCAACTATCTTACCATCATACGGGCCTTTAGAGTTCTGAGACCTCTTCGAGCCATCAACAAAGTTCCAAGTAAGTACAAAACTGCTCCTTAACTGGTTATATATATTATCGCTGACGTCTTGTCTGGCGCACAAAAAATACGTTCGTATTGGCCGAGCAAAACGAGTGCATTTATCAGGATATTCACGCACTGTTTCCGAAGATGGCTTAAATGTACCTTAAAAGACCTTTCGAAATCTTCGTAGATATTTGGAAACTCTCAGAAATTTTCCATTTTTCCATGGACCATCCGAAAATTTCCGTAGAGGCTGTAACACCATAATAACACCAATCTTTCTGAGGTCCGCAAGCAGGGGTTGAATCTTATGGTCTCAGATCATTTTCTCATTGTCTCTTGCAACATGCACTGGAAAGGGACGTCAGGTATGCCATGTGGGTATCTTTGGAGATGTTAGGACGATCTTTAGTCTTCGAAACTCTCATTTGTAGCCAATTCTAACGCTGGAATGGTAATGATAAATACCATATCTCCATACAAGTCATGTAATATACTCCATCTATCTCCTCAAACATGCATGGAACATATGACTTTTTTGGTCTGTTTTTGCAGGTATCCGGATCCTGGTCACACTCCTTCTTGACACGCTTCCAATGCTCGGCAATGTTCTTCTTCTGTCATTTTTGATCTTCTTCGTGTTCGGAATCATCGGCGTGCAGCTATGGCAAGGAAAACTGAGAAACCGATGTTTTACCACCTTTACCCAGGACTCAGCCTTCTTTACCAGGTAAAGTCCCAATCCTCAATAGCAATCCGACAAGTCAGATGGCTCATTGGTGCTGCATGGCATTTAACTCCGGTTCCTCGGCTTTAGCATGAATCCGACTAGGAGTATCACTACTCCCTTTCATGACATGCTAGTTCATCGCAGCTTATCCCCAGCATTGCCGTGTCAGTTTGCCATTACCAATTTGTACTCCTGGGCCATGAAGAGAAGCACTCGTCTGTGAGAGTAAAGTGTCTTGCACAGAACACAAGCTTTATATTTACGGCGTTCAACTCGAATACCAAGTTAAATTGTTTGTATTTGTTATGATCAATGTTTTTTTTGAGCAGCAAAACATCAGAATGAGACTCAGGTTTATTTTTTTAGGTTAAAATTATAAATAAGAGAGAGTTCTTGGGGACGTTTAGCGCCTTATTTATAATCTTATTAACCACTTCAGTCCAAACCTTGAAATAATAATTCTCCTTACGGACTACCATAGAATTGGTTAATGTTAGTTCTGAGAATTAGGTAGTACATCATCACAATATTCCCTAGTTGATGATTTATGTAGTATATCAATAAGTTAGAGTAAGGTGACGTCGGAGCGTCGATCAGAAGGAAATAAAAATAACTTCACAGCATGTTTTAATATTTTAACAACTTACATTTTTTTCATACCGTCAGATATAACCGTTCAACATTTTACCAACCATCCTTCACTAATCCAGATTTCGCCTGCTCTGCACCAGAGGATCTCGGTACCAGCACGTGTTCTGATATCAAACCGTATTACCTGGACGGTAACGAGTGTCATGGCTCCTTTGATAATAACTCTGTTGTGAACAAATCAGTGTGTGTTAACTGGAATCAGTACTATACCGACTGCACACCTAATGGACCAAATCCATTCTTCGATACAACATCGTTTGATAATATCGGTATTGCATGGATTGCCATATTTCAGGTGAGGAAATTTTCCTAAACTGAATAGGTCATTTTTTCAGAGAGGTAAAGATCAGAGGAAGAGGAATCCAATGGCTAATTGTTATTGGCATTATTTAACGCCACTCCACTGCTATTCCAGCGCAGTTATATACTCCTGGCCGGATGGAGAGACGCACTTTCACAGTAAAGTGTCTTGCCCAAGAACACGTACAACACAATGACTCCGGCCAGTGCTTGAACCCGAAACGCTCGATCCGGAGTCAATTGGCAATCAATTGGCAATCGATAGGCAACCCGGCGCGCCCCCAACAAAATTAACATTAAACAACCTTGTTACTGACCTCATCACAGCCACTAAGACGCCGATGGTTTTCTCTAGCATCCATCACACAAATCTGACCCTGTGAATGGTCTTTGATTTCAACAGGTTATTACTCTGGAGGGGTGGTCAGATATCATGTATTTTGTCCAAGATACTCACAACTTTTGGAACTGGATTTACTTTGTCGTACTTATAGTGGTAAGAAAACAATACTTCAAAGAAATATAGACGCCCAAGTTATCCTGCGGCCAAACGAAACGACGGAATTCCTTAAGGTATCAGCCACACTTCAAAATTGCCATTTTGTGAAATTTTCAATTTTTTGAAATTCTGGTAGATCTCGCAAATAGCTTTCATTTCCAAATTTTTTACCTCAAAATGTTATTTCTGTGGAAAGTTATTGAACATGAAAGATTTCCTTCATTATTTTTCTGTAATTAGCTGTTGACATTTCAGTCATATCTTCAATTATCCAATTACATACAATAATTGTCTGCGCTGCGTGGCCGATTTCATAACGAGCGACAAAGGTTTCTCCTACCACTTCCAGAGTCAAAGCAAAGTGACTTCCATCAAATCCATTAAAAGCAAAAATGAAGTCGCCCTGTACAAATACTACCTAAAGTTAATTTTAGGTTGAATTGATTCTGCGACACAAAACAGCGCACAAGTCGCTAGCGTGCGACCCGCGTGCATTTGTTTACTCCAATATTCGCATACTGTGCCTGTGAAAATAACTGTGGAAGATAGAATAACTTCTTACCCAACTAATCTAATTTCTTACAGCACAGTCGTTTTGTGATCTCGTCGGTTTCATCTGATTTGAGGCGCCGTTCTGTTCGCTATCGCCTGGCTATCGTGAGTGTTTACGCGAACGTTTGTTCCTGTTACCTGTCAAAGTCCTATTGTTAGAGAAAGTTGATCCCTCTATGGTATCGATCAGAATAGACGTTTAGGTGTCATAATCTCATTCCAGGTAAGATGCCGAAAAAAATGTATTTTCCTTTTTATCTCGGAAGGAAAATTTTGCCGAGCGATGCGTGCATTTTGAACTCCAAGTCGGCAGCCATTCAACCAATTTGGCTGAAATTTGGCCAGAATGATGACCTACATCTCTTCTACAAAACTGTTTCTGCGAATTTTAATACTCCTTTTAATTTTAAAGCTAGAGCTTTTTTTCCACAGGGAGTGCTAACTAATTGTCACTCCCAACTTCATTTGCCAATAAAAGAAAAACAAACGCACTTGTCAAAAATCTGAGACACGGTTTTTTAGCCGAACGTGTTGAGAAGCGAATGCGGTGTTAATCGTTTTCTTCTGTTTATTTCCGGAGGGAGTGGAACATGATTTAGAAAGACATGTACTTTTACACAAAGCTTCCCATTTTCGAAACACATTTAAGTTTATCGTATTTTTAGTAAAAAGCCATAATCTGGAATTATTAAACTTTCAAAAAATACATGGTTTATAGGGTTTTTTATAAAAACAACTAACGCTACAGCGATCCGCGCGCGGACGGTCCTGAAGGGTGGCTGATACCTTAATTCCTTTCTTCGTCGGTTCGTCGGTCCGTCGTTCTGTCGGTCTGCCGGGTCTGTCGGTCTGTTGGTCCGTCTTTCTGTCGGTCCATTGGTTCTTTCCCTCCTCCCTTAATTAGTTAATTAGTAAGTCATCCAGCTGTGATTTATCTTTTTCATTTCTAGATGGGTTCATTCTTCCTTGTGAACTTGTGTCTGGTGGTAATCACCATGCAATTCCAGGAAACCAAAGCGCGTGAGATCGAACTGATGGAAAACAGCAAAGACGAATCGCCACTCCACTCATCAAAGCCCCTGAAAACGTTGTTTAGACTTATACATACATTTTGCAACTGCAAGTCTGAAGAAGATCGGGAACACGTCCATCACCATCATCACCACTTTTATCACCATCATCATTTTCATCACCATTTGTACAATTGCTTTGTGCCGTCTTCCCCAGTCGTATTCAACGCTGTGAGTGACCCTAACTTTTTCCCTTCATCAGAAGTGCCAAAAATAAAGGTTGAAAGAGAAGGAGCATTGTCTTCTCCCCCGTGCGTTGACGAACCTGGGGGATTTCAAGATTTCCTTACTCCTCCAGAACAACCCAATTCTAGAAGGAGCTCGAAAACCTCTGTTTGCTCGCATACTCTTTCAATTCATGCCGAAACGTCGTCAGCCGTTTCCATTGACGAAATCGTCGCGCAAACGAAAACAAGCGTAACTTTAAACATTCCGTCACCGACCACTGGTTTCTTTGCTATTTCTTCAAGCAACCGTGCTAGCAGAACAAATTCTAGTTCTGGGAAAACGGAAGTTTCCGCGTCCACAACGGTGTTAGCGGAAATTAATCCACAGCTTTCGCGCGCAAGTACATCACAGGATAAAGACACTGAACTTTCAACAACGGAAAGCAAGGACGAACGGAAGCCATCAGTTCGGCGAAAAGACAAAGAGTTGTTGAAACATCGCCGCTTTAGTCAGCCAGCACACGTCAAGTTAGCCCGCAATCAATCACCTGGTATTTCCTCCTACGATCCATCAGAACTTTTTGTCGAAGAAGATGGAGATTTCAATCAGAAGAAAATAAATCCCGAAATGGTAAACATAGAATGCGACACAGATAAAGACGATGTGGACAGAGAGACGCCATTTGTGAAGGATTTGGCTTTGAAGAGACAGGACGATGAATGCCAACCCGAGGGCTCCTCTAGTGGGGGCCTCAAACGACCTTCTTTAAATCGTCGACATATCTCTTCCCAGAGTGAAGATGATATGTTTGAAAGTCTATTTAACTTGAGGCAAAGTGCAACGTATGACGTCACAACGAATCATGGAGCTTGGCACAGGTTGAGGATTTTTTGTAGGAAGATTACCGAGACTAAACAGTTTACGTTTGTGATCATGAGCGCCATTTTGTTAAACATGATTTGCATGGCGCTTGAACATTACAAACAGGTAAGAGTGATGTAGTTTGTCCTGAAGTTAACATACAAATTTTCCTTACAAAACAGTTACCATACATTTGTTAATGTACTTAGATGAGAGCATTTGTGGTTTCATTTGCGGGAAACTTTCATATCAATAAACCTGAAGCCTGGTTTCCATATGATCGCAACGATCGCAGCGATCGAAGCGATATTGGAAACCAGGCTTAAGTGAGAAGTTTTTGCGCGCAGAAATATTTTCAACGGTTTTTGTCACTGGACAAAAAAAATTGGTTTGGTACAGATTTCCTCAGTTAATAGTGTATTTGAACACACAGTAGATAAGTTGAGTGCAAACGTGGTATAGACCACATTTACACAGCATTTGCTTGTTACAACGTAAACTGTTCTCTGCAGAATGAGATGCAGAATGAATGAATCATAGCTTGAAAGGAATCCTCCACTGTTGGAACAAATTGTAATTAAATTGATGGAAAATTGTCCATGGAAAATTGTTGAAAACAAAGTAAGATTATTGTTAACAACAACAACAACAACAACAACAACAACAACAACAACAACAACAACAACAACGACAACAAAAAACTGGCTGTATATCTCTGCCATTTTGGGTTTTGAATTACCCGCGCGTCGCCATTTGGATTTTATGACGTTTCGTGGTTGCCCCGGCCTTTTGTTACACAACAATTAAATAGCTATTGTTTTCTGATGATAGTCGTATGATCAAAAATGGAGAAACGAGGGAAATTTAAACCTCGAAATGGCTAATTTGTATTAAATATTTCCTTACACTAAATGTTTTTTCCCCCAGTTTATTTTCAGTTTAGACAATATTTCCAACAAGTAAACGGAGATTTGTTCCAACAGTGGAGGTTTCCTTGGAAGAGTCTTTGCTTTAAAATAATTTTCAAAGTTTCCTTTGCAGCCCGAAAGTTTGACTGTCGCTTTGGAGTCCATAAACATCATCTTTGTGTCCATTTTTGGCATTGAAATGATAATAAAGTTATTGGGGTACGGAGCGACTGCGTATCTAAGCCACGGACAAAATGTATTCGATGGAATCATTGTTATTGTAAGGTACGTGCTGTGCAAGCCCGAGGGGGGGGGGGGGGGGGGGGGGGAGGAAAGGGGGGAGGGGCCGAGCCGTTTTGGTGTGAAAATGGGTCATAGTCTGAAATTGGGTATGGTTTTGCCTTCTGGTCTGCAAATGGCGTCTCTTTTCATCGGGCTTTTCATCTTTAGACGAAAGAGAGAGAAATATAAACCATTCGATATGATAAAGCGCGATGTACTAGGTCTGAAAACGGGTAAGGATTGTAGAGGTCAGGTCTGAAAATGAGTATGGTTTTTGATCTATTTTGGCCTGAAATTGGGTCATGATCAGGATTTGGAGAATTAACCGGGCGGCACACCTCCACAAAAAATTCCAATTCCCCTCGGGTGTGCAAGAGTCTTCAATTTCTCAATCATTTATAAGTTTGTTCTTAAAAAAATTAGAACAGTGTGTCGTTTTTTCCTAGCTAACGCTTTTGGCTAACATAGTTCTTTTCCGCTGTATATTTTTATTTTGCAGTGTTTGTGAAATACTCCTCTCCAAAGGAAATTCAGCCCTGTCAATATTCCGGAGTATCCGGCTACTCCGTATTTTCAAACTGGTCAGACCAGTTCGATACCAGTTACTAGTGGTCGTGAAAACTATGTCGAGTGTGATGACGTTCTTCGGCCTGTTGTTTCTCTTCATATTTGCGTTTGCAATCCTGGGGATGAATTTGTTTGGTGGAAAGTTTAAATTCGAGAACGCCGAAGGGAAACAAGTGATCTCTCGGAGCAACTTCGATAACTTCCTTTGGGCAATGGTAACAGTGTTTCAGGTATGCTGGTCTTTTAACGGAGTTTTACACGAAACGTGACTTACGTAGTTGACGTGATTGCTTCTCTCCCATTGGGGAACAGGGCCACAAAACTTAACTGCATCGTTCATGCTACTTTTACGTTGGCTATTGTTTAGATCGTAGAAACCGGCCTTCCGATGCAACTACACGATGGACTGTATGTTTCTTTTGCAGTCCAGTCACTACCACAAACCACCAACACTAACACCCAGGCCATGCCGGTTACTTTTGTTTAGGCAGTAAAGGGATAACGCCCTTCTACCACGAGGTCATAGTGCCTTTTTATAGTAACTATAAGTGCTTTCTTTCTTTTGTTGGCAAGGTTATTTACAGTAAAGGATCGAAAATGATAAGAAAAAAAAGCATTGTTTAGATGAACATAATAAAAAAGCTTCAAAATGCCTCGAATTTGTTTATGTTTATGACCCATGATTCCCGCTAACATAAGAGTTTTTAATTTCTTACAACAGATCCTAACCCAGGAAAACTGGAATCAAGTGATGTACGATGGTATGCGCGCTACAAACAAATGGGCAGCGCTGTATTTTATCGCACTGATGGCTGTTGGGTATTACGTATTGTTTAACCTGTTGGTGGCCATACTTGTAGAAGGATTCACAAATTCTGGGGTAAGTTTGAACAACCAGAAAACTATCGTTTCCTTGTCAAGTTTGGTAAACAAGAGGAATGGCCATGAATACAGGTTCACTGTGGAGTTATTGGACCCATCGCTTGTTATCCCGGTTTCCGCGACAAACAGTACATTGCTACTCCCCTGGATAGGAACTAGTTTATCACATAGATTACCTCCAGTATTTTTGATGTTGTCCTAATAGTTTACCAGTACCCATTTATAATACTGGTGGAGAGAGGCACTATGAGAGTAAAGTGTCTTGCACACCGGAAGAACACAACACATGCAGTGACCCCAGCCGGTCGCTAGATCCAGGACCGCTCGATCCGGAGTCCGCCGGACGCGCTAACCATTAGGCTCATGTGTCTGCCACTTCAGTAAAGCAGTAAAGTTAGTTTCACATGGAAATAATTTTCAACGCACAAGTTCAATAAAGAGGAAGGAAGTGGCATAATTATTTTATATTGCTTTATGGAAGAGAGTGTAAAACCAAAATCAAAGTAATGACATCTAGGCAATGACAATACACACAAATAACGCGGTTAACAAACAAAAAGAACTCGATCGAGCAAAAGCAGTGCAACCTGTAAAACGAGGCTAAGCGCGGGATAGGTTTCAGTAACGTACCTCCCTTTTCTCCCCTTGCAATGTAAGAAGGAGGACTGAAAATGCGCAAGAATCAAATAATTTCAACAGCTCCGCCCAAGGCTGTAGAAAAATTGCTTGATTAATTTTTCTCACTGTTTCTTATCTTTTAGAAACGGAAAGCACGGCCAAAGCTCAGACACGAAACCGTCAAAAACGCACCTAAACCGCCAGTAAGAGAATTTGAAACGCCTCATATCTTGATCTCCAGTAAAGATTCTCAAGAATCGTGTCCAGGAAATTGTTACCCTGAGCCAACCCCAGATTTCTGTGGCCATGGAGTGCGAAACGCCTTAGGAACGACGTTCGAACTGAAGTCGAACTTCACGCCGAGTCTCTCCTTAGCAACAATGGATCCCTTAGAAGGCAAACACCCAGTAGCTGCTGTACAGACGAAAGAAACTAGCTTGACAATGCCACAACTTAAACGCATGCGACAGGCGTCAATGTCGATTATAAGAAGAACAGGACGAGCACCTATAAACATGGATTGCAGTGATGAGGTCGAACCCAACTTCTCCTCGCTTAATTCAGGGTTCCTTGGCGATGATTTAGAAAAAAACGACGGCTGTAATCTTGATACTTCAGAAAGGAATATCGAGATTCCTTGCAAGAGAGCACCTGACATCACGTGGAAAATCGATTCTCCAACAATATCTGACAGGAGATCACGTTCACATTCGAGGCTATCAGAGGCGTCAGTAACAACATATCCGCCGGACTCACCAAGAATGAGTTTCCAGAACAACAGGAGCGACGAAATTTATCAACTGCGAGAATGCCCTGCTCCCGAGGTTCAGGTACGAGCCAGGAATGATGTTTCCCTGTAGGTAGAGAGCATGAGTATATATACATGTTGTTGTAATTCAGGATGAACAAGCGGTTAACATAACAGACATCTTTTATTCTAGTCAAGCATGCTCGAGTGTGCGATCATGCGCATGCGCTAAACTATGACACATGTACTATCCCTGGGGAACTCCCATATCAAAGCCGGGGGGTGATCTTCGAAAATGTTGAAAAGTTTGTGGGTGTGGCTCGAATTAATTTTCACCGCTAAAGGTCCGATCAAACGGTCTCAACATTCTCTCAACATTTGTTGAGTCATGTTGAGAGATGTTGATACCATGCCGTGTCAAACTCAAACGGCTTCAACATTTCGAGAACAAAAGAAATGTAGAGAAGATGTTGAGACAAAGGGGATGTCAAGCGCCCTAAATATCGGCTCTCAACATATGTCGAGAGAATGTTGAGACAAATGTTGGGACCGTTTAATCGGGCCTTCAGAGGTGCCAATTCTAAAACGACATGTAGTTCCTGAAATATTTTTTCCGGCTTTTAAATACCCTAAATGGTAGCGGGATAACTTTAATGGTGGTCATTTTAGGTTTAAACATCGCTTCCAAATTCCTTCAGTCCGATAACACCCCGGTAACTGGTTATCAAGAACACTCTAAACATAACGATATGAAGCACAATGTTTGGTGGACGTGACATCGAATGAATATAAAAAGTCGCCGAACATACTGTAATGACAAAATACAAAATAAGCTTGGCTTTATACTGAATCGGAAGAAATTATCAGGCCCGGTTGTTCAAAGGATGGACGTGACGCTAACCACCGAATAAATCACTATCCAGTGTTCGCAAGTGTTCGCAAAATAATCTATGTTATCCACTGGATAGCGTTATCCATCCTTTGAACAACCCACGAGTAATGTTGTATTAAAGTTTATTTGTTTTAATCCCTCTCTCCGTTGTAGGCCAGGAAAAGAACAGTTACGAAGATCACAGAAACACGACCTGATTGGTCCCTGTTTTTGTTCCCTCCCTCAAACAGGTAAGATATACTACAACTCTAAAGCGGACACTGTTCGGCACCATCTCCGAATTGCTACCGGCCTCGGCCTTGACAGGAGATTACTAGTAATTGGCTGAAGTAGGACATGCATTAGTTTCATTTGTACGCTTTCGGGAAGTGTCCTTCAAAAATAAATTGACTGTAGCGTCTATTTTATCTTCTTGCAGACTTCGTCGACTTCTACTTGCTGTTTGTGAACACAAGTACTTTGACTACGTAGTTCTGTTTTCATTCTAATAAGCTGCGTGGCCCTGGCACTAGAGGAGCCCAACATAGGCCACCAGGTATTGACTCATTTTCCTTCAGTTACCAGACTCTCACGGCCTAAGGTTATCAGTAAGGCGAGGTAATAATAATTAGGTGATTAAAACGTTCAAGGCTGGCATTGTAAGACATGCGTGAAGTTACTAATCTTAGTCCAAAGATGAACTGGTCTCAAACAAATGAGCGCCGTGTTGCACAATAAGAAACCGAAAACACTGGGCACGAAATTGTTTAGTTGAAATACAAGGTGGCGGCCACTCCAATAAGCCGCCATCTTGGACGAAGAGAATGGGAAACAGTTATAATTGTCTGTTTTTCAGGTGACTAGGCTCTATGTTGAATTATTCCCCGAGAGATACAAGAAAAAAACAACTGCGGACGTTTCTCATTTAAGAAATATAACATGGCACGCGTGTTTACACAGTTGCCTGATGAAAATTAAAGACGAGAGAAAGCTTTGGAGAATTGGAAAGTTTATGTAAGGCGAGGGTTTAAAAAAGTAATTTCGAATTCTCTCATTTTTTTAGTGTTTACATTAGGCTGTGTAAACATGAAGTGACCAGGTGTCTTTTTCTTTCATAAAATAAAGGCAACAAAATGCAATGATACATCATAACCGTGTTTACATGGCCTCATGCAAAATGACTACACAACCAATCAGAGCGCGCGTTATATGATCAAAATTTTATAAATGAATTTATGAATCAATTTTGTGTTGTATATGATAGTGATCAACTACCATTGTATTGGACTTATCGTTGTTTTCTTCTTGCTCGTCAGAAACGCCAAGTAATCGACATCGCAATGTTTATACTGACCATTATTTTCACCCTAGAAATGATGATGAAGGTGAGTTTAGCGAACACTGAGCATAAGAAAAAATAATCTGTTTTATTGTAAATGGTTTGAACCCAGAAGTATCAGTTGTTCGTTTAGTGTGATCGTCCGGGTGAGGGTAGTCCTGAAAAGGACTGTTGTTGGTGACTGACGTTTCGACAAACTGTGCGGAAGTCATCTTCAGAGTCATCTTAGTGTGTTAGTCAGTCGACATTGTTAAGTCCTGATTGGTCAGTTTAGCCTTGATGTTATGTTGACTATTAAGACTCGTATAAAGTTCGTAAACCGTGATTGTTCAGTTGTTGTCAGTTTCGATCCGTCTATTGTTAGTAAAATCTTTGCCGGTCATGTTTGAAGTCAAAGTTCGCTCGTCTGTTTTGTTAACGTCGTGAATAAGTCGTTTGTGCTGGTAATTTTTGACACCGCTTAAGAGTTGGTTCTAAGTTGGTGTACTATAGCTTTCTAAAGTCAGTCGTTGAAAATAGTTAGTACAGTAGGTAATGCATTCCACAGAGTCCCAGTCAATTCTGTTGTTAGTCGATGGTGTTAAGCAATATGATTGTTGACATCACCATTTCTCGTCGTTCGTTTGTGTTCAGTCACAAACGAGCGACGAGAAATGGTGAATGTCAGCTCTCGCGTACTCTCATCACTTTGACCGTGTTCTGATGATAGTCGATGAGAGTTGAAGAAAACTCTCCTTCATCCTCAAATTCTTATCCACTCTCGTTCTCGTTTAATCCGGTCTTAACGAAGAACTTGTAATCTTTCTACAACCGCACAGATTGTAGCCCATGGTTTCGTTTTTGGGACTGGGACCTACTTGAAGGACAGCTGGAATGTTCTAGATGGAATCCTTGTGCTCTTTTCATGGATTGACGTGATCATTACGTACAGTCCTGCCACCGCACCAGAAGTACTTGGAGCTCTCAAGGTTTTCAGGGCGCTAAGGACTCTAAGACCACTGAGGTTAGTCTGAGAAGCGATTTACATCGAGACCAGTCTCAAAACGTCCTGTGACGAGCGCGAAGCGGGTCCTGGTAACGAATTTCAGTTGGTCTGTATTCTCTACTGAGTTTATAATCAATTCAGGGGTTTATGATTTAAAATCGACACATGTTGAATCGTTGCGAGAACGGTTTTCAACTTTGTGTCATAAATGCAATTACAATGGCCAATCACGTCACAACAAACGTTAACAACCAAACGAACCATTGAGAACTCAAAGCCGCAAATACACGTAACCGGTGCGAAGCGCGGGAAAAAGCGTGTGACCAAGTCACGATTGGTTTTTGTTTTGCATCTGATTGGTTGAGTAGGTGGCGCGAGTTTTTTAACCAATCACAGAACGCAGTAAGTAAACCAAAGCAATTCCGGATTACTTTGGACACTCAAAACCGCTCTATTTCTAATACAGTGTACTAACTTTATCAATTCAGAATGATCCGGCGTGCTCCGGGATTGAAGTTGGTGGTTCAAACGTTACTTTTCTCATTGAAAC
Source organism: Desmophyllum pertusum (assembly GCA_029204205.1). NCBI lineage: Eukaryota > Metazoa > Cnidaria > Anthozoa > Scleractinia > Caryophylliidae > Desmophyllum > Desmophyllum pertusum. The sequence continues at coordinate 5,772,800 of MU827778.1, read as the reverse complement.
CGATTGGAAATACAGTTCTGATCGCCGCCATTTTCTTTGTGATGTTTGGAATACTTGGAGTTCAGGTAAGAGCTTTTGTAATATAAAAGCACGACATTCGTCACGAATGCCCTGCGTGTCATTTTGTCGTGTTGCTTCGAAAGGAACTTTGTAGTGACGAAAATGCGTGAGAGATTTCTAAAGAAACTGCTGTGATTCGTGGAAGGCGCAATTGAACACTCGAAACAGCGTCTCATCCGATTTTCAAACACAGAGAAGAGAGTTGAAAATACGACGCGCAGTGGAGTATTTTTAACCAAATTCGCGGTGTTTGGAAATTGGATGAAACACTGTCTCGACTGTTTGATATGTCTTCTCAATCGAAACAAAACTAAGGAGTAAACGGAGAAACAAAATTTGACCTGATGAATTACTAACGAGTTTGAATTGAGTAGTTGTACGTCTGTATTTATGAACAATAATTATTGTTTCATGCAATCTCAAAAATGCTGGAAGGGAAGAAGTATGTACTTCATCGAAAGTATCCCGAACATTGCCGACAGGTAGATGTGCACGTGCATATGTGATGTCACAGAAGGTTATGGACTTTTCATATATTATGTTTTCCTTTTTTCAGATTTTCAAGGGCACCTTTTATTACTGCGAAGGAAACAGTCACGTGACAAACAGGGCCGAGTGTGAGAATAGCACTCAGGGTAAATGGGAAAATCACATGTACAATTTTGACAACTTACCCAAGGTAATTACGTAGTTGCAACTTAAATTAAAGGGAAAATAAAATGATTTTTCTTTCTTTATGAATGCGGGAAATAAAACAAATTTCACATATAAGTACAACTGACGATGAATCATTGTGCCATTTGGGAAAGAATAATCATTTCCCAAAGAAAATAAATTTCATTGTTTGGGAACACCAAAGTGGCCGCCGCGACATTTGTTTATCCCGCGAACGGCAAAATTCCACTTTTGACGTCTGCCATTGTACGTGAAGTGAAAGAGAGTAGTTTCGCGTTTATCGTGAACGTGTGAATTATTTTTGATTTTTCTGATGGATTTATTTAATGATTCGAAGAAAATCTGACGTTTTCCGTATAACGTGGTTAATCTCTCTATTACATCCTTTCTCTTTGTCGCTGTAACAGTTAGTGTTAGTTTGAGTGAATAATAGTGATTTTCATTTGCAGGCATTAATATCCCTGTTTGTGTTTTCCACGCGAGATGGATGGGTAAAAATAATGCACAATGGTATTGATGCAGTCGGAGTCGACAAACAGGTAGAAAATGTGTCCTTTTCATCTGAAAGAACAGTTGTATAACCAATAAGCTGAGCTGGAAAGCAACATTTTACGTGAAAGGCTTCTTGTGTTTGTAGTATGAACAAGATATTATAATTATTCTCTTGGTATGAATCAGTAGATATCGCTACTGGATTAAGTCACGTGTTTTAGATCTCAAACCAACCAATCAGGAACAGACATATTCCCTCAACCTTATATGTGGTATAAGTTGCATGTTTGACCCCTCGCGCTTGCTAGACTTGCTAAGGTGATATCAATAAGACAGGTAACATATTTATACAAAAAGCTATTATTTAATTTGATCTCTTATAATACTTTTTTTTTATTTCATTATTTTTTTTAATTTAATTTAATTTAATTTATTTTTTTAATTTAATTTAATTTAATTTTTTAATTTAATTTAATTTTATATTTTTATTTTTATTTTTCATTTTTTTTATTTTTTATTATTTTTATTATTTTTATTTTTTATTTTTTTTATCTCTTATAATACTGCTATTGATTCAAAGGACACCATTCGCTTCTATTACATATACGTTAGAAGGTTCAATGGAAGACTAGTCTAGGTCCCCTTTATTAGGCCGAGTACCACTGTTAGTGAGTCAGTATTGTTTTATTTTTGATCCAACACTTTATTTTCAGCCCATCATGAACTACCGCGAATGGCGACTGGCGTACTTCATTCCTTTCCTAATGTTAGGAGGTTTCCTTGTGCTAAACATGATTGTGGGCGTGGTCGTAGAGAACTTTCAGCGCTGTCGTGAAAGACTAGAGGACGAGGAAACGCAGAGAAGACGAAAGAAATTGCTGGAAAAGGCAAAAACTAAGAATCAAGAAGGTAGGTGGTAGCTACTTGTTCACGACGAGATAAACAGAGATTTACTGGAAATTGTAGACTACCGTTCGTTCGTCCACCGTTCCATCAGTTAAACGGCCAGTTAGTCAGACAGACAGTCAGTCAGACAGTCAGACAGTCAGACAGTCAGACAGTCAGTCAGACAGTCAGACAGTCAGACAGTCAGACAGACAGACAGACAGACAATCAGACAGTCAGTCAGTCAGTTAGTCAGTCGGACAGGCGGACAGACAGACGGACAGACAGACAGATTGTCTTCCAGTCACTTATGGAGACAGTCAGTCAGTCAGACAGACAGTCAGTCAGACAGACAGTCAGACAGTCAGAAAGTCAGACAGTCAGTCAGTCAGTTAGTCAGTCAGTCAGTCAGTCAGTCAGTCAGTCAGTCAGTCAGACAGACAGATCTCTTCATTACCTTTAAAAAAACGTCTTCTCTCGTTCAATTTTCAGAAGTGGAACGTACATATTACGAAAGTTACAGCGCATGGCGCAGGCACATTCATGACATGTGTCTTCATCTGTACTGGGACGTGACTATTGCCATGGTGATCTGTCTCAATGTACTTTGCATGTCACTAGAACACTACCAGATGTCCCAGGTGTGAAATATTAGCCCTTTCAGTGCCAAGATCAAAGTATTACTTCTCCTTACTGATCGTCATACTTTTCCTTAAATGTTAGTTTTGAGAATTTGGTGGTACGGCAAGACAACATCTCCCAGTTGATGATTGTCTCTATTCTCGTCACCTGTTGACTTAACATTATACTGATGTAGAAAAATATACTGCACAAAAAGCTACTTTGCTCCTAGACTACAATCAGTCCCCTTTTCTCTCAGTCCGTCAAGCGAGAAGCGAAATGAAGCGAGAGGGAAAAATGGCCGCGCGAAATCTGGGGGCGAGAAGCGCGGGATTTCGCGCGGCCAGTTTTTCCTCTGACTTTATTTCGCTTCTCGTTTGATGGACTAAGGGAAAGAGGGACTGATTGTAGTCTACTTTGCTCCAGACTAACTAGAAAACAGACGTATCTGGTCACGTGCTCATTTCCATTCCCTGCAAGAGTCAGACGTAGCACTACAGAGACGTAGCACTACAGAGATATGTGTAGTGTCTCTGATTAGTTGTTACTCGGTTACGATTTCCCGCACGCAAGTAACATCCAATCAGAGACACTACATGCATCATATCTCTGTACAGCTACGTGCCAGTACGGAATTTTTCAGGTCGAATCGCAGGCGTCTCCCTTGTGGGGGAAGAATTGAACGCGAGAAGAAAGAAGTTTGTTTCTTCAGGCTAGGTACTCACTAGTTTCTCTGTCTTTGCTATAACGGCTTAAACTGACTATCGCAGATTATTTCTACAGCGGTAGTTTAATCAGCGGCATATGAACACTGTAATTTTTTTATTCTATTCGTTTATTAAAGGCGTTTCATTTACATTGCAGACATTTGAGATATTTGTGGAGACTGCGAATTATTTTTTCACTGCTGTCTTTGTGTTGGAGGTGATATTCAAATTTATCGCCTTTGGATTCTTGCGATATTTTAAAGATAGGTAAGCAGACTTGGGAGGGCTTATTATGCGAAGAAAATATATTTGGGCCTGTGGTACCAGTTTCATGTTTTCCCCGCTTGCCAATTTGCGCTTGTCACTCGATACGTACTTTCCCGCGCTTGCCGTCGGCCGGTTACATGTTTTCCCGCGCTTGTCACAGTGTTAACAATAATAATAATTTAATATTTGTAATGCGCTGGTTCCCCATACCTAAATGCTCACCTGCGCATAACAGAACTACAATTTAATATTACACGGGAAAACGTGTAACAGATGGTGTCGGTTACACGTTTTCCCGTGGTTAACACCAGTTGCATGTTTATGCCTCAAGTTCTGATTGGTTTATCGCGCTATCACGTGATTGGTTTATCACACGCCATAGCGATTGGCTCGATGATTCTTTTTGTTTTACTTTGATGACGTCATTAAGAAACACCGCAACTATCAAACTATTGTTCATTTTATTCTGATTTGCAGGTGGAATATTGTTGATCTGGTGATTGTAATTCTATCCCTGGCGGGGATACTCATCCAGTCTCTAAGCTCTACAAGAAAACTGCTGATCAATCCTACAGTTGTACGGTCATTGAGAGTGCTACGGATCATTCGAGGTGTGTAGAAATTAGCTTTAGTTTAAAAGGTTTCAAAAGTACTTTTCGATCTGTGGCATATGCTGAGAAATCCTTTAAACCGCAATAAGTACATAATCTGCAGGACAAGCTCCTGAAAAGTGGCAACTTTCAACTCTTAAAATAATTATTTATGTTGGTTGCATTTTAGTGTTGAAGCTCGTGAAACTAGCAAAGGGAGTCCGCTCGTTACTGGACACTCTGTTCGAAGCTCTTCCTCAGGTTTGTGTCATAACTTTGTACTTGTGATCTTTGAGGGAGGAGAGAGTGGGGAGTGGGGAAGGGGGCAGTGGGGGAAGAGGGATGAGGGAATGGGGAATGAGAGGGGGGGGGGGGAGTTTGCGACTCAGAGAACTTGCTTGGCTTAATGCGGCTTGTAATTGGAGTGTTATCATATTCTACATTTCTTCGTTGGCGTCAAAGACCCTATGCCAACTTCAAATCCACAGTAGCTTACTTCAGAAACAAGTTGCGTTTTGCCTCTGGTTCAAAGTGAAGTGGGGTGAAAAAAATATGTTAATTTTCATGCAAATCAAACTCTCATTTTCATATGAAATGTTTTGCACTTGGAGACTGGTTTTGAAACAGAGGTAAAAGGCAAACCGAAAATGAACAACATGCGAGAGAGCCCATGTAGAAAATAATGGTTAGCAGTAGTAACCAGATAACATTTCACGAGAAAAAAAGTCATTTCTCGTTTCATGGAAATACACTTACCCTTTTTCATACTTACAGTCCTAACAGAGTAATAATCCGAGAACATCAAGCAAATCATTTTTCACGTTATTTCTTTCATTTCGTTTAGGTTGCGAACCTTGGATTTTTGTTCCTGCTTTTGTTTTTTATTTATTCCTGTTTGGGTATCCAGTTATTTGGAACACTTGGTGAGTTAAACTTCACAATTGAATAATTATCTTAATACAATTCTTGCTTTAGCCCGTATGCTGCTGCTTGCATATTAACGTCAGACAACAGTCAACTCTTTCTAAGCCGGCGGAAACCACTGTAAGGTGGACACCTCCCTAAGGTGGACATGGATGGCTGGTCCCGACCGAATTTCACTTCGCCTCGGGGAACATTGAGGTTCTCGGGGAAACAAAACTCACTGTTCCCCATACCTCCCATTACATTTCTTTTCGTACATTTCTTTTCGTAGTCAAAAACAACAACGGGAAATGACAGATAGTTTTTCATAAATAAATAACAACCTTCCCTTACTTTGGTTATAAAAACATTGCTGAATTTAATTCAAAACGGCGAAGTCCTCTTGACGCAATGTGCGCTTTAATACATTTTCCACGGTTTTAATTAGGTGCACGACCATAGCACGTGCGAGTGCCGTGCGAGTCGAAATTTCAAGTTGTTATTGCCCTACTCCCATATAAAAGTGACGGGGGTGATCGTGGGTAATAAATTACTTGTTGTTTCTCTGGGATGATCGAAAATGACGCGAAATTTGGCTAGGGAGTTAGTGAGTTTTGTTCGCCCTAGGGCGTTAGACTGTTTTGAGGCATCTCACATGACACCTTCTCGTCCAATCAAAAGTGGCGCCTGAGTTGGTAGGTATAACAATGCAAATTGACCTACTGGTGGACTTACCGTTCACTTTGCATGAATCAAATCGTAAAATAGTTTTACTGATCAGCTTTAAAAGGGAAATGTAAATATGCAATTGTAACTTGCGTTTATACAGATCTCGTTCCTAGTTCTGACATCACGAGTTTCTATAGCGGACACCTCTCTAAGGCGGACAGCTAGAGCTGGTCTCGAGAGTGTCCGCTTTAGAGAGAGTTGAACTTATAGCTAAATTTACTGCCACAAGCCTCGCTTTCGAAGTGCAGCAAAGACGAAAATAATATCCACGTGTAAACATAGCCTGCAATGCAGGCGGTTGTGGGCTTGCGATTGTTTATCTCCTTCGAGTATTTAGCCGCCATCTTGGATTCGCAAAACGTGGAGAGTTGGGGCGAGTGAAAGAGGGCGAGGAAAGGGGCGGGGTTGGGGTTGGGGAGGGTTCGCCCCCCTCCCTCCTCCCTCGCTTTTCTGCCTGACTCCCTCTCCCTTCGCCGTTCTTTTGAACTCGCACCAAGCCTCCAATGTTTTCCTAATCCAAGATGGCGGATTATAAACACTCGATGGAATATTCAGCGCTCGCTCGCCCAAAATACGCCTGTTTTGCAGGCTGTGTAAACAGTATGAAGGTGACATAGGTTTGAGAAGAATTTCGTCTAAACGAAGATTTATGACATTATAAATATCTCTTTTCGGCAGAAACTATGATAAGCTTCTGATATCAGTTATCTGTTTCGCAGAGTGTTCTCCGTCTCAACCCTGCCAGGGACTGGGTCCGCATGCGCACTTCAGGGACTTTGGTACTGCCATGTTGACCTTGTTTAGGATAGCAACGGGAGATAACTGGAATGGAATATTAGAGGTAATACCTGATGGGTTTATATATTATAAATGTCAGTGGACAGATTTGAAACTTGGGCTATTTTGTCTGTTTTTGCGTTTGTTAGTTTTTTTGTTTGGACGGTATTAAATATTGAAAATTCAAATTTTGGGCTATTTGTCTGCTGTAGTAGTTAATAATAATTAATGTCACTGCTCCACATATTTACAAGCATGTAACGTGAGGTATAAAGTAACCCAAAGTAACAAAACATTATAACAAAGGAAAAAACAACAGGATGGCGTATAAGGGGAACACAGCCCTGTGGCAGGTTAGTTTGCGACTTCAGGCTGTGCACATAAAGTAAAGTCTCACTTACGGTATCCCTCCAGAAACTTGGCAGCAATAGGATACGAGTATTGCCAGAGCCTTATGTATCTCCCCGGGCTAGATCGGACAAGATTAAGGCGGGAGTTAACCTGAATGCCATTTTCCCGCCACTTAACGGGTTTCATGGAATTAATCTCGTTCACGTTTCAAGCAATCCAAAAACTCTCTGCTTAAAACATGAATCTATGTTATGGGGGGTGTTTTGTAATTTTTTGGTGATTTTTTTTTTTTTTTGGGAGGAAATAGTTTTTCTCAAAGGAGTTGTAAAATTTAGGGAAATAAGAAATATTGAAGATTTAATGTAGTTTTAAAATTAGAATTTGAAGTTAAAAATTAGTAGACTGATAATTGACAGACAGTTGATAACCACGCAAGAGCACTTGCGTGGTTATCAAGAAAAGGCAAAAATAATGCCAAAAGCTTGGGGGAAGTTGCTACGCAGACTTACGGTACGGTAGTGTACTTACGGTAAACGGCAACGACTCAACGTTTAAACTCTTTCAGATAGCTACTAGTGGCTTGCGGCAAGAGACTCACAGTGGAAAACGGTCACCATGATTTCCACTTGCCTTTATATCATCCGCCATATATCATCCACCTATCTCTTCCCATCATACCCCGCGCTCTCGTCAACCAGGTTGTAAGGTAGCTTTAGGTTTTGTAGGGTCATCATTGTAGTTTCGACAGTTTCATGTTGATCGGTTCTCACCAGATTGATCCGAAATGAAGGTACGTTATTTGTGTAGGGTTGCCTAAAACAGGAACTAAATCGCTTGCTAAAGCTTTGAGAATCCTCGGCTATACAGTGTATGATTATTTTGAGCACAGAGACTTTCATATGGACGAGTGGCTTGATATTTACTGCCAAGGAAAATCGCCTGATTTCGCCTCCATGTACAAAGATATTGACGCGGTAACGGATAGTCCTCCAGTGTTATGGTTTCAAGAAATCTTCGAAGCTTTTCCTGATGCAAAAGTCATTCTTTCTGTGCGAGACAACGAAGATGTTTGGGCACCGAGCATGAGGAAACAGCTTGAAATATTTCACACTCTAGGAGGACGTCTACAGAGCGGATTTGCTCTTCTCGATGGCTCGCGCCTGCTGTTCCACCTAAAGGATAGGGTATTTTTCGACACGTTTAATACTGCACTTTTAGGCATGCAGCTTGAATTGGAAATTGATTTACAACGTAAAGCAAGGCTGGCAACCTCTGTGCGAATTCCTTGGTTGCGATACACCACCGCAAGAATTTCCCAGGGAAAATGTAGCGTGCTCTCAGTTCTTATACCCACATAGCTTATTTTATTTTTCGCAAATCTTGGTGAAATGATCATTTATTTTTGTAATATAACATTTGCGCGTAAACAAGAACATAACCTGAGTATCAATATACAAAGCTGTATGTATAGTTCTAATAGCAGCACCCTTGGCATTCGAAAAATAATTATTATTTTCGGTTTGCCGAACATGTTCACAAACTGAAATGAGTATTAATGTGCAAATCGGTTCATATTGTAGTCGAGAGTTTCTCAGCTTTGATTCTGAATTACCGATGATTATACAAAATGACGAGTGATAAACATGACCGACACTGATATTCAACCTTTGTTGTCTCAGTTCTCACCCAGAAAAAAAAAACAGAGGGGGAGGGGAGGGGGGCGCTTACTCGTGGGGCGAGGCGCTTATTCGAAGAGGGTGCTTATTCGAGGGGAGGCGCTTATTCGAGGATTTACGGTATTGTAGTTCAGGAAATTAACGTAAATAAATGATTTCTGACAGCTGAAATTATGACTTCCCTGATTCCTCTTCTCCCTCTGTATTTTAAAGGGACACTGTCCTCATTTTGGGAAGCTCAGAAACATATCTAGATCATAGGAAGTTGATCAATAATGGTTTGATTCTGTAGAATAACACTCGCCAAATGACAGGAACCCATTAGGAAGTGAGGATGACGAACGACAGCGAGGATGGAAATGGATTGCAATATGGATTTTTGAAAAAACGTCAGGATGTCAGTTTTTCAAAGTTTCAAATTTGGCTCGGAAATCTTTGAAATTTTGCAAACATTTTGTTGCAGTATGGAATTTCTTGAAGAAATTGCTTTTTATCATTTAGTTAGAGTTTATTAAGTTCTTATTTCATAGATTTAGGGACCATTTCATGCATTTATAACAGTTTTGAGCAAATACGCCGGGACAGTGTCCCTTTAATTAACAATAAAAATGGCTCATTTCTTACACAACTCAAATGTAAATGAACACAAGCTTACGCTCAAAAGATACGATGACTAGCAGATGGAAACTCTACATACACTGTTAGCTCTTTAAGTAGCTAGATTTCTTAAAAAATATAGGAGTGATTAAATCGATACGCCTCAATTAAATCCAGCAAACAAAGTGAGAACTAAAGCCGACAAAATGGCGCCAAAGCTTGCAACCAATCCCAGCACTGCACTTGTTGGTTCCATGGTGATAGTGGAGCTTGGCTTGGCGGTTGAACTATGACTCGCAATTGGTGTGGTCGTCGGAGCCTTGTTACACAGGTCACCTTGGCAACAGCTAAACGTACAGTTAGAGGTCTCATTTTTCGGCATCACGTTGCACGCTATAAGATGGAAAAAAAACAGTGTCGTTACACCTCTCTACCACGGCTACTTTGGATATAGAGAGGAGGTGTTTGGCTCCGCAAAAGATCCCGGGACCGCAAATGAACCCCGACCGGAAATGATCCCAAAATTGTACCGCAAATGATCCCCAAAAGGGACCGCAAATGATCCCCCTAGCTCTGGGGATCATTTGGATCATTTGCGGTTTAATTTGGGGATCATTTCCGGTCGGGGATTATTTGCGGTCCCGGGATCATTTGCGGCACTGTACAGTGGCAGTTAAGTTATATAGAGGATCCTGATGGGGTTTAATTGATAGCTGAGAAATGACCAAAATTTTAACTGACAACTGAGAATCCAGCACCCCCATCAGGACACTCTTAAAAAGAGGTGACCGTTTCAGAGATAGAGAGGTGGCCATTATAGAGAGGACGTCGTTGTATCTAGAGAGATCGTTGTTATAGCTAGAGAGGTGGCCCGGCGTTACAGAGATCAACGCTTCTCTCCCTCTCCATTTACACCACCTATAACAAATTTAGTAATGATAGGAGTGAGGTATTATTAGTACTGCGCTATACATACGCTAGTATATAGTGTTTTATCCATCGTCTAAAAAAACTTGGCCGAGGTGGTCGTTGTAAAGAGGTGGCCGTTATAGAGAGGGCCGAGGTAAACCGAGGCAACACTTCTCTCCGTTTACACCAACTATAATTACTGTTTATTCATCGTCTAAAAAAATTAAATCGCCGCGGTTCTATTTGAAAGGGATAGTATTCTTGTACTTACCGCTGTACTCGAAAGCGGGGTCGCAGGACATGTCCGTGGAACAGTTCTTCATCTCGTATGTCCCTATGGGCGCCATTGTCCTCTGAAACTTCACCGTCAAACATCTATCATACATCATGGGGCTAGTGGGACAAGTAGTTGTTCTAACATCGTCACTGTCACACGCGGGTACTCCAGGATATCCAGGCATGTTTGTACACACGTAGCATTTGAGAGAAAAAACTGTCAAGCAAGATAAAATATTGATATTACTGTAAACTTTAGAACACTCATTAAAGGAGCTACGGATTGCGCATGAAGTTCGTCATTCGCAATCCGTCTTAATCTTCTCCATCCTCAACCATCCTTGTTCCTGTTTGATTTATTATTACCTCTTTGGTGTTTTTCTACCTTAGTGTCACGGAACACTTTTCGGTAAAAAGCAGATTTCAGTTCATTTCACTGAAACAGCACAGCCTTCTTTAATTGTAAAAGTTGTATAGGTATTCTGCACCTGTTCTTAGAACAAAGTCTTCGAATAAGAAATGAGCTGTTGGTTCTAATTGTGTGAAAAGTAATATCCTTAGAATTTCCTCTATTTGCTTAGCTTACGCAAGTCAAACTGAGTTGTCGAAATACTATCGGCTACAACATGTTTATGACAATTTTACTTTTAGTAATAGCTTTGAGTTCTGCCTGTATTTGAGTGAGTCAAGATCACCATTAAACACCATGTTCCTTGATGATGTTTTGGTCCACCTGATATAAAAGATCCCGGAGAGTGGCCGGGCACCTCCCGCTCAACCATGGAGTTAAGTTCCCCAAAAGACCCTGTTACATTAGTAAACTATTATTTTGAGGCTTTCTTCAATTTGAAGGTGATTTTGCACTTCGCAAAAATTACTTAAAGTATCGTGACATAGCTTCTTTATAAAATAAACGAATGTTTAATTATAATATCTGTAAATTGGATACAGATTTCGTTTTGATTTACATTACATATATTTCTGTTATTCACTCGAAATAGTAAAGTTGGATCTCGGAAAACCTATAGGAGGCTTCTGCCTTTTATGCAAGTAGTATTATTTTTTTATTTGAGCGAAAAAAGCGTTTTATATGAAAGTCCAGACTCGACAACCTCAGGTCAAGAGCAGTCAGAAATGTCGGTAGATTACACAGTTGTTAGAAACAGGAAAAAACTAAAATTAGACAAAATCAGTCAACTATATATGACAACAGAAAGACATCTGGGCAAAACAAAGCAGATTTTCTTTTGATCTGATCAGCGGGTCTCAACACGTTCACGTTTGCTCATAGAACAAATACCTTATTACATGAGATTTTGTTCTGTTGCAAGGTTTTTGGTGCTATCATCCAATCCTGCATCACATGGGCTTGTTGCTCTCTGGACAGCCATATTCATTCCTACTCTTTACATGTTCGCTTCTCTTCAGTTCACTTTCTTCTATTACAAGTCTTATATCAACGATATATATATGTTTTTTGCAGAGCTACGTACGTAATTGCATGTAAATGTTTTAGATAGCTTTCTTTGACAACTCAGTATCATCATTATCATAATTAATTTATGGCTGCTGTCTATACCTTAACTGTGTAGCTAGAGAACATTTACTTCAAGCGCAAATCCTGTTAAAAGTTTTCAATAAATTAGCATGTGTCGTACAATTATTTATCATTATAGAAGTTTCTGGATTTATGACACTAATCTGGGACTAATGAATCACAATTTCAGTCTCCAATTTATCCAAATCTTTCTGTAGTGGCTATAAGAGTTCTAGATAATCGAAAAGGCATACACACAAAACAATTGTCTCAAGCTTGCTGCCATGCGGCATGACCGATCGAATCAAATGGCCGGAAGACGTATCTGGTCGTATCGTTTCGTTTCTGCTTTCATGTCCTGTCGTCAAGTTGTTTGAATACAAGTCACATCACGGATTCAAAGATCTTCAAACATCAATTTTACAAGCGAAATATCGTGACTGAAATACAGTAAAGAACTACTTTGTTTGCAAACTACTGTGGCTTGATCGTCCATGAAAACGAATATCGATCCATTGAGAGGACTTGCCACGTGTCGACATTTTGGGCGAAAGTGAGCGACGAATATTTTCCGCTCCATGCTAAACATATCTGTCTCCAGAAATGAGTATAATTTCCCTTATTTTAAAGGCTGTACGGCCCAGTGCTAAGAGGATGGATTATACCAATAGCAAAGTTGCTATTACCGACAGTAGTGCTATGACTAGCTTCTACTCTCGACAAAATCAGACTCTCGCGCCACACTCGACCGAGATCAATCCCCACGCCATTTGATAAATAAAGCATTACCAAGTTGACTTACCGCATGGCATCATACACAGAGCCAGCAAAGCGACCAGAAGGAAAGGTAAAGCTTCCATGATTCGTCTGACTCGCGCGAGGAACAGGCAAAGTAAACACCGGGTGCGGTTTTATAGGCTTGATTACCAGCCGCTGTTCGGGAAAATGAGCCCACGCTCATCCCCCGAAGGCACGGCTGGAGTCGTGAAATTTTCACCAATGAGAAACGTGCCTGCACGAATCGAGCAGCGGCGTTCGATCGTCTTCAAGATATATTTAACCTTGAAACTCTCGAAGATATGCAACAGAATCAATTATTGGGCACGATGTCTCGGTAATTCTCGGGGAGGAACGAAGACCGGACTCGAGAGAGCGGCGGAATCGAGCCTGGGTGCGGTTTTGCCCGGGGATTATGCTTGCACTGTGATGACGTCATGACAGGAAATAGTCTGCTAACAGCTGATAATCAAGGAGAAGGAAAATCCGGGAAGCGAGATATAGAGAATATTAAATACATGGGTGAATTGGCTGTTTTGATCTTTTACAGATCCTATGTATACCAGCAGCATTTTCGTTCGCGGTCCTTTCAGTGTCCTTTGCTACTTATTCACTTTCAGTTTTTTTCGGACCGTAGATCTTCTCAGATCCGATATGCTGTTTATATTTTTTGCATGGTTTTGCCCATGTATTCGCTGTGGGATAGTTCATGTCTATCATCACTTTCCTTATCGCGACAACGACATGATATTTCAAATTCTTTGCCGGTTACCCATGGTCACGCGCTGTGACGTTGGCCAATTGGCAAACATTTGAATTTGAGCTCATCTGAGGTCATTACCACGAGCATTCAGTAGACGATTGGCCTTAATAGCTGGTTGTTCTATTTCGGCTACACCGTGCTGACGAGACCCAACCAGGTCGAAACAGCTGTCCACGGTTGCATTTTTGGCTTTCAGTTTGGACTCTATCATGTCGTTGTCGCTTTAAGTGTTCTACGTAGTATCAACCTTGCTTACTTTGTTTGTATTATATGAGTGTTCAACTCGATGTGTTTCCGAACATTTTCCGAACTTTTCCGAAGATTGCCGAGGAATGTTTCGACTTAATATCGACAAATTTTGGCTCATTCAGCATTAATAAAACATAGCAAACTTGTAAGCACTGAACGTGACGTCATCGATATCTTTACACTGTAAATATATGATAAACAAGACGCCTTGGCAGTGTTGACTCCGGTCCCCCCCCCCCCCCCCCCCCCCCCGGGACATCTCCTCACTCACTACTAATTATCACATATTGATTATTATTCTAATTTAAAAGTTAAATTGCTATAGTTAAATAATTAATTTATATAGTCTATTATACATTGTAACAGAATAGCCCTATATAAGGGAGTCTCAATAAAGTGTATGTATGTATGTATGTACTACAATGTTGCCTCTGCCGAATTGTTTGCTTACGATTCTTGCCTTGACACATATGGCACGGTGTGCTTTGGCGAGTACTTCCATAGTAAATGAGATTAAACCTGGATCTCAAAACACAGCATTATTTATTGCTCTAGAAGCTATTATAAGTTAATTACTTCGATATAATCAAACTGTGCACGGCACATAAAAAAGTGATTTGTAGAGAGTTTTAATGTATTGTTGCGGTCGACGAAGGAGAGCGCTTCCTAATTTTGGCTGGGTTGCCTGTTGTCTCGTGGACTGATCCTGTGAACGCAAGCGAAAGGCTTGAACTGATTTTCGTTCCATGCATGGGTGGTGGACCCGGCGTGGACCGTGACTGACGTCACATTCTCATTGCCTTCGCTTTGGCGATTCTAGCTGGACTTTTGCTGTTTGCTCGGTAAGTTCATGCTCGTTTTAACTACAGCAATGGCAAAGGGATTTTTGTTGTGTCGTTTGGCAATGGATTTCTGTTTTTTCGTTCGGGCGGTGGATTTCTGTTGTGGTCCAAGGCCGGATATTGAATTGGCAGACAACTTCGGCCCGGCATGAATTCAATGTTTTTAGATTTTTTACAGATACACTAAATAAAACACACTAGCGAACAACACAAGAAATGCCAGGAGAACAAATGCATTGCCGGCGCTTGAATTCTTGAAGTTTCTTCGACAAGGCTATGTGGGTAAGAGAACACGCTACATTTTCCTTGGGAAATGCTTGCTGCGGTGTGTAGCAATCAAGGAATTCGCACAGAGGTTGCCAGCCTTGCTTCACGTTGTAAATCAACAGCTTCTTCTTTGGGATAACAGCCTGTACTCGCTGGTTGTGCTCGCGATATTTCTTCTTGAAAAGGACCATGGATTTCCAATTCAAGCTGCCTAAAAGTAACCTTTTCCCTTAGGTGGAACAGCAAGTTGGTCGGTGCTGCGACCGGCGAGGGGGGTACTCCCTTATGTGGCCTATACGAGGACGTGCCGATGGACAGGGTATACAGCTGTTTCGAGAAACGTTGTCGGAAAAAAGCGCACGCGACAATCCCGAAAGGTAATCTGGGATATGATCAGCAAGGTACGTTCCTGACACTAGCTGTCGAACCTACTTTTGTTGCTTTCTTTTAGCACTCGCAAGCATACTTCCATGGCGTCTCGTGTAATTTTCTCAGATTTCCCTGAAATGCTTAAGTCAAGGAACCGTGAACTTAAAACTACCCACAATACCTTTCGGGATTGTCGCGTGCGCTTTTTTCCGACAACCTTTCTTGAAACAGCTGTATATAATTTCATGCGAGTCTGTCCTAAACAGGGTCTGAACCTGTCCTAAACAGAGTATGGTTGCACGATTGTTGTCGTAAAAATATGGTCTAAACAGGGTCCTAAAATAGAGGATGTTGTCCTACACAGGGTAGGTGTTTTAGGTGTTTTTATTTTTTATTTTGTCCTAAACTGGGTCAGATTTTTAAACCCTCAGCGGTACCCCTATACCAAAACATAGGTCAAGTACCCCCCCGGGGCGAGAGCCATCGAAGGGCAACTCTCTGTAAACGTCCCCCTAGAGTTTCAAGTATTTCAAGTTGTTTCCCCATGCTCGGCACCGGGGGGGTACTCAAAAAAGTTTTATACGGGGAGGCTCCGCCCAGAGGTCCAACCCCTTACCTTTTATATACCATTTTTGACAGTAAAGGTACCCCTTTCATATACCTTCCATGGAAAATGGTACCCCTTTCACATACCTACAGTAGAAACACTACATCCCTTTTCTATACCCTTGGAATGAACTAATGAACAACTGATATATCCACAGAAGGAAGTGGAAGGAAGCTGTCTTACGATGGCTAAGAACTTCAAATCTGCAGTCCACCTCATACCTAAATGACAGTTTTCCCTACCCTTTTCTATACTCCAACTCGTGAAATCCCTACCCTTTTATATACCTCCAGTCTGAAAAGGTACCCCTTTCGGGTGGAGCCTCCTCGTATAGTCCATTATAGGGAGTACCCCTCCCCCCGGGTGCTCGGCGCCCAAACATCATCGTTGTCTCGCACAGAAAGAATGACTTTTGCATCGGGAAAGGTTTCGTAAATTTCTTGAAACCACATTGCTAGAGGATTGTCCGTTACCGCGTTGATCTCAAATCTTTGTACATGGAGGCGAAATCAGGCGATTTTCCTTGGCAGTAAATATCAAGCCACTCGTTCATATGGAAGTCTATGTGCTCAAAAACATCATACACTGTGTAGCCTAGGATTCTCAAAGCTTTGATATTAGCAAGCAATGTTGTTCCTGTTTTAGCCAACCCTGCACAAATAACCTTCATTTCGGGTCAATCAGTTGAGAACCGATCAACATGACCTGGGACACAGTCACGCCGTACTCCCTGGTTGAGAAGAGCGCGGGGTGCGATGGAAAGTGATAACAGCTTATTCGGGACTTCCCACTGAAATTTTAATTCTCCTAGCAATTAGCTAAAATGTCAGGCTCGGAAGCAATGGGAACTGAATCATGGTGACCGTTTTCCACTATTGTGTGAGTCTCTTGATGCGAGCTACTAGTACTAGTGGGTGTTGTTCGATTGACAACGCTTGTCGCATTTGAGCAGGCAGGCTGTTCCACAATGCTCCCGGCGTATCACATCGCACGTTCGGAAATCGAACTCAATCGAACGATTGATTGAGTGAATCGAACAAAATAGAACGTTCGATTAAGTTCGGTCATCGTAAAAATTGCGTATCGAACAAAATCGAACGTTCGGTTTTCGAGCTCAGGCTCAGGTGTGGTACTCGGAATTAAAAATACCGTGGAACCTCTACTTTGGGACACCTCCATTAAGCTTCTTGTTCCTAAAGCTCCTAGATCAGTCGAGACCAGAATTTAAAGACAATAGGCTCTTGTTATACCTGAAGTTATAGTCAGAAATATCTTATACAACGCAATGCATCTTGGGAAAGGGACCATTCCTCCTCTGGGCATTGTCTTAAAAGTGCCAATTGAGTCTGCGTCCCTGATCCACTTGAGGACCCCGTTAGTTGTTGTTTTCATATGTTTACTAGCTATTCATGCGTCATTTTGTTTCTTCCCAGGACACTCTGCGTTCCCAATGCTCCGAAGCTGCTGAGTGCGAA
Source organism: Desmophyllum pertusum (assembly GCA_029204205.1). NCBI lineage: Eukaryota > Metazoa > Cnidaria > Anthozoa > Scleractinia > Caryophylliidae > Desmophyllum > Desmophyllum pertusum. The sequence goes on along the minus strand of MU827778.1, from coordinate 5,755,399 downwards.
AAATACTGCTGCGTCAGCAAATACACAGCACCGCTGTTCTTCGTAACGTTTGTACTGGCGGCGCAGTTTGTGCTAGTCAATGTGGTTATTGCTGTTCTCATGAAGCACTTGAAAGAATCGAAAGAAAAGATCGCAGCAAATATGGCCGCCAAAGACTTAGAGAAGAAACTAAAACTACTGACCATATCGGCGAAGAACTTTATTCGAGGAAAAGCCAAGAAAAGCGAGACTTCAATCGCAAGACGACGATCTGTTATACAACTCGGCTTGGGAGGAATAGAACTTGCTCAATTAAAAAATTGCGCTCCGGAACAAACAGTGCGGGGCGAATCTTTTTGCGATGAGTTCGCCAGAGCTGACGCGATTTTTCAAGAATTTTTGCGTTTAAATGCAAACCTGCAAAAAGTGAAAATGACAATCGTTCGTACTGCGTCACACAACTCTCAGGTCACGCCGCCTGTTGTCACGCCTTCTGGACGTCAAAGACGCAACACTGTTTGCGGAATAAGGGAACTTGAGTTCCAGAATACCACATCTAACCTGAGTAAATTCACTGTATATAAATCAGGAGCTAAGTTGTAACTCAAGGTGTAAGTTGTAAATTGTGGATGTAAAAAAAATGTACATAAATACTGAAGACAAATAAGACTCTAAAAGATGAGGTTTTGTAACTCCTTTCTTGTAGAAACTTTTTATTATTAGTATTATTAAATCCTATGAGTGTGAGACGAGTGATACATATATATTTGAAAATTCTCTTAAGTTGATGAGGATGCACGAGTCTTTACGTTAGTGCAATTTGACAGTTTTTCAAATTTCACGAGTAGTGTAAATCCTTTTCAGTTAAAATATGGTTGAAAAACTTTAGGATCAACAAGTCAGAGGAGAGGCAAGGAACGGTCATTTTGTTGGCTTTATTTTTTGAATAAGTAGCAGGCGATTTGACAAATGACCGCATTAGAAATTTTGAAAGAACCTAGCTTTCTACAGAACATGTTTAGAGATCTTTAACAACAACAACAACGACAACAACAACAACAACGACAACAGACAACAACAAGCAACAACAACAACAACAACAGTGATTTATTTGTACCAAGGGAACATTTACAATACCACATACTACTCAGTCTAGCTCCAGTCCGCGCATTGTTTCATAATCTTTGAGGGCTCTGGCCGTGGTAGGCTGGTATCCCACTCTAACTGCTCTATGTAATTTGCCGGACATCCTCTGGATCTTTTGCCCAAAGTCACAGCTGCGTTTCCGCCTCGTTCTTATTTCTCCAGATGAGCTCACTGAATCTAAGTTTCCGTTCACGGTCTGTCTGAGTGTTTCTGATGATGATATTAGCGGTAAATCTCCGTAAAGATTACTATTCCTTACCCGATGTCTCGAGGAGTCATGTATAGCAGCGGAGCCGTCTAGTTGTTTTCTTTTTCTAGTGCCGCTTGTGGGTGTCTAACTCTCCGCGGCCTAAAGGTACTTTCTAACTAACGCCCTGAAAAATCATAACATCATAAAACAAGAGAGGATGATCTAAGAGAAGGACTTCCCTACCCCATAATATTTTTTGAAATATATTTTAAAACGATTAGAATATATAAACAATAGCCTCCATTTGGCGAGGAAATATGCTCGGATATTTGTCCGCGGACATTATCTGTTCCGAGAAGCGAACAGTTTTCCTCGAGCTTCGCTCTCGGAAAACTGTTCGCTTCTCGGAACAGATAATGTCCAAGGACAAATATCCGAGCATATTTTTGAAGCCAAATGGAGACTATTGTAGTTATTATCCTTCAAATATTTTTTCACAAGGCCGCTCTGTTTGCCGTGGAAGATCTCGGTCGGCCAAGCTGTTAAACATCAAAATAATTCTGTTGGCGTTCAAAAATATTTCTAGTCTGTTCAAAACAATCAGTTTTATTTAATTTAGCAATTTATTTGAGACGAAACCTGAACCTGGGAACGTGAAACGCAAATTTTCAAAACTGGGGAATATCACTTGGGGAATATCACCCGGATATTCCCCAGTTTTGGCTGCGTCACGTGACGTGTTTAGACCAATCGCGCGCGAGAAAAAATGTTGATGGATTATAAGAGCCCGATATTTCTATGATAATTGAGGGCGAATTATCTAATTGTTTTAGTATAAATATCAATTAGAATTGAAGTAAAATGAAGGATTTTCAATTTTATTTGATTTTTCGTTCGTCCGATAACATCTTGCTGGAAGATGCAGCGGGTCTTCACGCTTCAGTGAAAATCTGGAAAAAACGCGCGAGTTGAACTGTCAATCACTGACTGGCAGCGTCGGCACGTGCATTTATTTTTATTCATTCAACAAATTTGAAAGCTTTTGCGGCAGTAAAATCTCTTCATTTCTGGTGAAACGGTCAGGAAACAGAAAAAGCAATGGCTATCGATGCAGCTGACAGAATGAATTCATCCAATCCTTGAAAAGAAAATGGCAGTTTGTCACCTAAACACGCTGCTAAACAACGCAACTGAATGATGAGGTAAATATTTGTTGCTCGAAAACAGTTGAAGTTCGGCTGTGAAGATTTTATTCCGAACAACCGAACTTAAATTTTAATACATTAAGCGGTCCACCGATTGTATACCGAGAGCTTCAAAGACAGTTTAAATTTGTAGGTGCTGAGAACCTTGAACAATGTACTCTTCTAACGAACATTTTCCTTGACTATGGCAATGCTGTCGATATTCAACATGGCCGCGGTTCTTCTCCGATTCCTTCTCAAACGTCTCCGCAAGAACAGCACAGTGTGACATGACAGATGATTATTGGATATCTGGTAAGTTTTTCAAAGTATATTTATTATTTATTTGTAAACGAAAAAGCTTTGTATATCCTATAAGTAAAATGTTCTCTTTCTTGCACGTGTTTGCGAAGTTTGTTTGTTTGTTTGTTTTAAAAATCAAACTTTTGTTCGCGCCGAGAATGTTGATCGGTCTCTTCCGTTTGGTGCTTTCTATCTTCTCTACAAATGTGATGATAAGTACGGGGAATATTTTTACTGAAACGTTAGTAAATCTGAGGGAAAATAGTCATTTTAAAGCTAGCCTTCGATAGCCTTCAATGTCCAAAGAATAAATTAAATATAACAAATTTTCCGTGCGGCGCCTATAAAAACTGAAAACGACTGACATGAATTTATTTATCGAAATTTCTAACACAATGCGACGCTTGGAGCTTTCGAATTTTGTGTAAAGATGTCGTTCTTCGAAGTGAGATTTGTATGAACAACAACAAAAAAATGTTGCAGTTGTTGACTCGCAAACATAATTTTACACAGAATAACCTCGAAGTGCTTCTAATCGCGTCCATTTGTTGTTTCGCCGTAATTTTTTATTTCTAAACACTTCATTTTCGCAGGCACTTTCTTCTATCTGAAATATACGAATAGCTTAGCCAATCAGATTGTCGTATTTGTATTACATTTTTTTGTACTAGTAGATTTTTACTAATAATCATGCCATAGTTTCGCGCCATGCTGTGAAAGTTATTTTTATTTCCTTCTGATCCAGGCTCCGACATCACGTTACTCAAACTGACTAATCAGGTAGCGCTGTTAAAATGGCTCAGCTATGGACTGAAAGTTAAAATAGATTTCAAAAGAATATCATGATTGGAAGAGACCCATGTCTTTTAAAGGAGCTATGTCACGATATTTTAAGTCATTTTTGCACAAAGTGCAAAATCACCTTCAAATTGAAGAAAGCCTCAAAATTATAGTTTACTGAGGTAGAAAAACATCAAAGAGGTGATAATAAACCAAACAGGAACAAGGATGGTTGAGGATGGAGAAGATTAAGACGGATTGCAAACGGCGAACTTGAAAAAAATGGCTAATTTTTTCAAGATGCGTTATCCGTGACGTAGCTCCTTTAACAGTGTTGTGACCATCATATGCAACAAAGCCACCCTCTGTCTGACTCTTATCGCCTGTGTTCATTTATCATATGCAGTGTGGTTGTTTAGGAATGACAATGAGCTAAGTTTCAATTGTTGGTTTTATCAAGAAAGAGGAAAGTGTAAACAGTGTTTGGTTACCTAATATTCGACTACAATTCTCATTGCCCTGATAAAATTTCGTTTTAATCTTAGTTTAATTTTCGTTAAATTTATGCAAACACACCCGCTGTCATCATCTTGTAAAGCCATAGGCATACATATAAAGTGTTTTGAACGTAGTCGAACTAGCATGAACAACTTGATGTGGCCTTCATTTTATAGAAACGAAGATTATGGTAGACTCTATAATGATCCACATTACAGCCTTATTTATGTTTAGCGCAGAACAAACGGTACCGCATAATTTGCCGCATTACGAATTTGAATAATCTTTATTTCTAGAAATTCAATTTGTCTTATCTGGTGACAAACACCTGTTAAAATCGTTAATTGTCATAGCAACTTAAATAGCGAAAAGGAAAATATTATTTGACATGGCACGTAATTAAAAATTTTCAAGACGTTTAAAAGACAAACGTTGCGGAAACAACTTTTAACGCTAACAGAGACAAAGTCAGTCGACTTCTTTTAAGACATGTTAGGGATCCTTGACTCTTCATGAAATGGAGATTTACCTTGCTTTGAAAGATGGAGAGATGGAGGGCAATTAACTTTTCAAACGCTCTCAGCAATTAGCGTTAGTGAGATACTTAAGTCAACCTGCTTAATGTTTTGTCTCAGCGAGACCTAAACGGTGTGAAATCAGTCGAAGGTCTGGCTAAAACGCTTGTTCACGTTTTGAGTTTCGACTTGGAATACGGGTGCCCTGTTCTGTCTTCAACTCAGAGTGGATAACGGTGTACTGTTTACTGTCTGAAGAATGTATTTTAGAAAAAGAGAAGTTGCTAACGATCTGCTAGCTTCACACTCGCGTGGAAACCTTCGTCTGCTGGGATCGAATGGTTTCTTGGTGAAAGGAAAGGCAATAGACAACCACAAAAGCTGGCAAGAAATATCAATATGTAGTGCGAAGAAAAAAGATGAGAAAGAAATAGGAATTATTGCGAGGTCTAAGAAGAAATCGTCGAAAGACATCGCCGTATCCAAACCGTTTTCTCCCGGTTTAAAGGTGGAAATTGTCAACAAAACTGCACGCCAACAGGAAGGCAATAATTCTCAAATAAATATAACTTCAGATGCAAAACTCTGTTCAAGAGAATTGCGAAGCCCACAGTCAGGCTTCAGATTATTGAGGAATCAAAGAGAATCTAAGTTATATCAGAATTTATGTACAAAGTACGAAGACGAAGCCCAAGATGGAGCCGAATCGGCCAATTTTTATATAAAACGTCTTGAATTTCCAATACAGAAAAGGCATGTTACAAAACTAAGACGGCAAACTTCACCAGATATATTACCGGCGGTGACTTCATCAGAGAATCCACAAGAACTGACAGAAAAAGAGAAAGGTAAACGAATCGAGGACAAAATGTTATGGGGCGACGAGGCTTGTCAGCAGAACATGATGGGATCAGCGCGTGCTTATAGTGCGAAAGTACGAGACAAGAAAGCAATGGAAATATACGGTAAACGCTACAGCGTGGGAAGTGTAGGGAAACTCAAAGCTTTACACTGTGCTTTGAGTCGTAGAAGTCAGTCCGTAGATCAAACTATCGAAGACGAGGACTACCAAAAAATAGACTATGAATATTTACTCAAATTCAAGACAGTTTCTCGTCTTTCTCGCATTTATGATAATTCTGTTATTGATGCAGTAGCAAAGGAAAACTCAATGAACGCCGTCGAAACGTTAAGTCTTCCACCAGTACTTGGGTCAAAATGGAAACTTAAAGACCGTTACGTTTCAGAACTGAGTTTTAATCCACCGACACCAGTTTTAAGAGAATATACAAGGATCTCTCAAGCACGGGTTGTCGATTTCTCTGACTTAGCTCTTGGTAGTCAGGTACTGTAAAATAAATTAAAATGATGTAAATTTATTTCTTTAACAATATTTTTTATTACTGTGAGTTGTATTGGCTACAAGTAATTCGCATACTGTAAAGCAGCTGTAAAGTTTTGTGTTTCAAATTAAAATACAAGGCTCAGTAAATAAGAAATGTTTATTTATGTTTTACATCAAAGGAAACTAATGCAGCTTTCTATTGAGTTCAAATCCCTCATTAGTAATACTAAATGCTGTTGATTTGACAAAAATGTCAAATGTAGGCCTTCAATTTATATTGATGTTTCTCACCTGCTTAGAATGGCTTAACGAAATGTCATTAGTACGCTGAGAGAAAACGGAGCGGGCACTGGGCCGACAAAAATATCGAGAAAACTCGAACGGCGTAAAATGGAACTAAATGTGCGCTTATTTTCGGCATTTGTAGAATGATTACAAATTTTTCTTTTTGGATGCCGAGTGACCTAGCCTTATGATAAAGTCTATGATACTTAAAACAACCTGAAAAGCCATTGAAAGTCTAATGCACCAAGTTTTTGCATTGCAACATTGCCGCGGGCATTCTTCAGCCGTCTCCTCTGTCACTTACTCTCGAAATTTAGGCTAATTTCATGCACGTTTCTTTCGATCACACAGATGTTTTGACAATTTTACAGTTGGTATACGTAACTGACTGAGTTGAGAATTATGGGAACAGAAAACAAGTAACCGAAGGTTTTGTTCTAAGCTCGAAATCAGATTTCTTCTAACTGATTGTGGTACATATGTTTAACTTTCACATATGAGATTGTGCATCAAGACAATATCCCTTTCTTATACAACGCAACGCAACGCAAACGCAACGCAACGCAACGCAACGCAACGCAACGCAACGCAACGCAACGCAACGCAACGCAACGCAAACGCAACGCAACGCAACGCTTCGCAACGCTTCGCAACGCTTCGCAACGCTTCGCAACGCTTCGCAACGCAACATAACACAATACAATACTTTATTTATCCACGTATCACCTTGGAGCTAATATAAATAAACTCGTTAAAACGTGAACGTGCGTGGAATTAAAACAAAATAAAATCATATAATTATTACATACATATAAAATATTAATATTAAGACGATAACATGCTATTCTGCTTGACAATGTATAAGCATTGTAAGGATAAATTAGGTGCTGATCACGACTTTTGGAAGTAAAAGTTCAGAAACACAAAATTTTGGCCGAATATTTAAACAAGGTTTAGACAGGGTTTACTGACCAAAACCGTGGCCTAACGGCTCGACTGAGTTTAAACTGGCCAACCTCAACGTGTCAACATCGTTTAAAGTAAACCCTGTTTGGAAGGTGTACGACACAGACTAAAAAAACAATTCGCTAGTACTAAGACTGACCTGCTTATAAATATATTTAGACCCATTAAATTCTCTTAAACCACGGCCTATCATGTCCTGAAGAGAACCCTGAGAGGTTGAAAGTTCTAGACAAGCCAGCGAACTTTTTCATGCTCCGAACTGTTGAAATATATAAATCTAGAAGAAAATAAAACGGCCTATGTAGACTTCATTATATTCGGCCCTTTACGACTCTTCTCAATAGTGTAACAGCTAAAACCTCTCAAAACACTCCCAGTACCATGCAAAATTAGCACAATTAAACGAAAAATGTGTGCATTTCAGAAGGTTACACGTTTCAGGGAAACAAAAAAAAGATGTTTGGTCAAACGGTTTTAATTAGGCGAATTAAAAGGTTTTACTGTAAGATTCGAGTCAACGGGCGAAATATTATAGAAAAATTCATTGCCTGACGAGGGAATTCCACGTTAAATTTCACGCGAAAAACCGATATCGCACGAATCGCGAAGCGATGAGTGCGATATCGGTTTTTCAAGTGAAATTTAACGTGGAATTCACGAGTCAGGCAATGAATTTTTCTTGAATCGCATAGCCTTTTATAAAAGGAAAAGGAATTATTTTTAAATACTTTAATACAACAGCGCTCGAGAAAGCCATTCAACGTCAACTGTCAGGACTGTCAGGAGCAAGCGAACGAATAAGAATCAAGCTAAAGATTCTGTCACAAACGTTATATTTTATCCTCGTGGTAGTAGTTTTTCCATTTTAATTGGGGAAACTTTATTTGTAGACCTTTACGGGTCTGTCAGTAATTATAAGAACTCCGGCAAGTAGCAAAAACTACATAAGCTTATTACTGAAGACAGAATGATGAACACTTTTACTTCGGCCGCGGCACACTGAAATGAATCAAAAGAAAACCCGGGAAGAAAAGCTTTGGAAACACGTCAAGCAATGCTGTAAGTAAGATTATGCTTTATACCTTGAAAGAACTTAAGCTTATTAGCGTACAAAATTCTACGTTCTAAATTTCAATGGCTTAGTCCATCCTTGGTTTGGGAGAAGGTTTTTAGACCTCGTTGACTTGTTTTCGTTTCGAATGTGAATTTATTTTGTACTCAGTGCTGCGTAAACACTTGTTGATCTTCGAGCGGTTGTTTTTGTAGCTTCAGTTAGCACAAGAGAACTATTACGGTCAAGCTATCGAAAGTATTAGTCAAAGAATGTAAACAACTATTCTTTTAGCCGAAAATTTTGACTATTTCGCTACAAACGGAACTGAAAAAAGTGTCATCAAATGTGCTTTTAGCGAGTTTACCGAGTTTACCGAAAAAATCGCCACGCGGTATTAAATCGGATTGCTGTTTTCAAGTGGGTTTTGAAGTAAGATAATTTTATTATGGTCAAACTATCGACAGTGTCACTTCAACAAAATAGAAAGCTCCGGGAAAATTTGGCGTATTTTTTTTCTAGCCGGACGTTTTGACGACGTTTTTAAAAGTACTGTTTATTTACGTGTTTTGAAATTGTTCGCGCAGTACAAAAAGCTTAGGCTTATTATTTTGTAGTCGCATGTGGTTTAACGACCAGGTTTATCCACTACATCTGTGGCTATTTATCTCTGACACTATGAAGTCATTTAAAGTGCCCATAACCTTTTTTATTTTATTTTCTCATCTGAATCTAAACATCACCCAAGGAAATTCTGCGAAAAAATTTTGCCATTTGCAGAAAACGCGAATTGTTTATGAATGTTATAAAACTTTCAAATTTGCCGCCATTTTGGATCACCATTTGCTTTAGTCTCCCCTGGGTCATTCTCGGTTCACAAAGGATCTGTGACGCAGATTAAGGAACACGTGACATCAGACAAAGGAACTGTGACGTAGATTAAGGAAAACGTGGCTTCAAAACAAAGGAATTGTGACGTACATTCAGGAAAATGTGAGCCCGTCGGCCTTCTTACAGCGGGACGGGTATACCAAACAAAAATAGGATTTTGAAGATTTGAAACATTCATAAAAAATTCGCGTTTTCTGCAAATCGCAAAATTTTTTCGCAGAAATTCCTTGGGTAATGTTTAGATTCAGATGAGAAAATAAAATAAAAAAGGTTATGGGCACTTTAAACGTTTTACTCTTTACTTTACTGTACTACTGTTTCTCCCGTAGTTTTAGCCAGTTTCCTCTCTTCAGGTTTCTTGTACTTGCAAGCATCGATCGATGATTGCGCTTCTTCAATTTCTCGAGAGAGTTGAGTTTGAGTTCAAAGCTGGCTAACTCTTATATCTCGCATTGGAAAAAAACCACCTCATGTTTGCTTTTGGCTTTTCTGACATTGATGCTGACATTGAAACCATACGAAAACCGCATTTTTATATTTTAATTTGCGATGCCGAAAGTAAACAAACACAATCTCGCGTTGGGCCTCGCTTTCAACTCACTTCAATTCATGCAATTCAGCTATGCAATTCAGCTATGCAATTCAACTTCTCAGGCAGGCAATTCCACGTTGAATACCTCGCATCGATAGCCAATCAGAGTGCGAGAATTCTCTGAGCTATGCGATTCTATGTTAAATGGAACTTTATTTTTGTCGCCCATGCATGTGCTTGTATTGAACAAGATGTAACGAGAAATGAGATGTTGATCACTCTGGAAATAATAGATCAAGAAAAACAAAGAAGCTATTACGATGTTTCCTTCTAAATATATAGTATGGACAGCTAAAACCTCTCAAAACACTCTCAGCAGCAAAATTATCCCCCCAAAAACTAAAATTTTACATCAAAAGAAAAAATGTTTGCGTTTTATAAATGGAACTTAAAAGTTACAAGTTTCAAGGGAAAATTAGATGTTTGGTTTTGGAAAATGAGATGTTTGTTTTTGTTTGGCGATTAGTAATAGGAGGTAGTAGTCAGTGAGATACGAGCCGAAACAGGCGAAAGATTGCGTTCAATAGAGTAATGTATTATTGTGTTCAGTGTAATTTTGTTTTCCTCACCCGAGTGCTAGACAAGACAAGATTGAAGTATAGGAAGTTGCTGATAATTAATGGAGAATAACAGGTTAAGAAACACAAAGCAGCTATTACATGTATAGACAATGCCAGTTCTGTTCTCAATACTGCAACATATAAAACCTCTCAAAACGTTCCCAGCAGCATAATTAAAATTACCAAAACACCAAGCGAAATGTTTAGTTTTGTAAGGTTTAGCGACTTCAAGAAAATATATTGACATCGCAGCATATTGACCATACCATACTAATCAGTTCGCAGTTTAACATGTGGGTGCGTTCCCAACACCCAGACGCACTTGTAAACCAATCCGTCGCCATTTGAACAGGGAGTATCACTATATCAGAGCAAAACAGCATCGATTGGAACTAAAGCGGAGCTTCTTTTCCTGCCAGAAAAAAACGTAATTACAATTGATTTCATCATGAATAATTCCACAATTTTCAAAGCAGAGTTCTCAACGAACAGCACTCCGTCCACACGCGTCCCAAGGGATCTCGCGATCTTCGTCATCACATTTGTGACAATCAACATTTTGGCGGCAGCGATTGGTAATGCCTATGTCCTGATACTGCTTCGAAGCCGACAAGACCTTCGTAAAGTGCCTCACTATTTGTTGGCCAACCTCTCTTTGACCGGTTTGATGTCAGCATTGTTTAGCATGCCTTTGCTAATAGCAATGACAACTGTCAACTATTTTGAAACACGTGTCGACTTTTCAGTGTTCGAGGTACTTTGTAAACTTGGATTTTCTTCGGGTTCTCCCTTTCGCATACTTAACGATCTAACTATGTCTTTAATGGCGTTTGATCGTCAAGATTGCGTCCTTCGACCATTTAGTCGACGTCTAACACGAAGCAAGGTGAAGAAAATCATTCCAGTGACTTGGATTTTCTCTCTGACTGCGGCCTTGTTCGCATTCTTGATAAGAAATAAACAATCTGAGTGCATTATGTTACATTCCGGCTACAGCCACGTAACTTCACATAGAAACGTTCGACTACTTCTTAATGTCATCGCCGCAGTGTGTCAACTGAGCACTATCACTATTGTGTTCATCATAGTGACTTTCTTTCGCATCGTGAAAACATTGCGCTCTTCAACAGTTACTCCCTCAAAATCCGCGCACCAGCGCCAAGAGAAGAAACTAACCCGGCTGACGTACAAAATCTGCGCCATGTATCTGCTGTTCAGAGGTCCAGTTATCATTTGTCAGTTAGTCAGCAAGATCGGAGGATTTGATGAAACCACAATGAACACTGTGACCCTAGTAAGTGTGACATTGGTGAATTTAATGTACGTGGCAAATCCTTTGCTCCATCATAAAATGTTGAAAATCAGAGCACCGCGGAACCAACAACTTAGAGAGACTGAACCTGCGAAGCCCACTATAACTACTACTGCACACTGCGTTATTACAGCAAGTGTCAGCGCGGTCGAATTAACTCGATTTGTTCGAATTAATCCGTAATAGGAGAACAAAATTTGCCTCAACGTTGAACTGCATAATGAAATAACTATAATTTAATCTACTGGAAGTTTGCTTTTACTCGTTGTCACGATTACAATTATATTCAGTAGTTCGTTTATTGTTTATACAATATTGATACATGGGATTTGTATGTATTATCAACTGACAATAAATTACTCAAAATGTAAAAAAAATTACTTGGTTATCGACTGGCTTAGATAGAAATTTCGAGTCTTTTTATGCTGACTCGACGCTTTTTTATGCCTGATTGCAAATCCAACCCAGTTTATGTTTCATGGTTTCTCGTTGGCTCGATTTGGGAATACATATTTTATCTACTAGCTACTAGTTACTAGCTACTAGTTTCAAAATGAGCAGTCATTCGCGTATTCC